>BMAO01010929.1:0-74415 GCA_019973975.1 Trichonephila clavata
ATTTAAATTTTTTCCCCTGAACGCGGTTACAATTTGCGCCACTTAACCGCTCCCGATGGTTTCAATTTTGCGCTCAAAATTCAAGTTAAAATCTAAGCTTTTGTAAACATTTAACAAAATAAAAAAAAATACTGGTAAAAGGTAGTTGTTCGGTACTCCAAAGTCTAGAGCGCCCTCTAACGGCATTTTTTTTACTTTGTCTTTAAAACTTTTTTTTAAAGAAAATACTAATTTAAAGAATGATTTTAGTGAAAACCGCAAATGAATCGATCTATTTTTCCGTTTTTTATCATCATTTGAAATTTAGGACCCTAAACTTTGATGGCGCCTTTCTCCTTCGGAAGACGTTTGGGACACTTGGTTTCCTATTTACTATTACTCGTCTTGATATGTACTATCAAACCTTAAAGTTACTCCCATCATTTATGAAACACCCTGTATATCTATCTCTATATATATACAAAGAGAAGTTTCTGAGAGAAAGAAATGATGAGTCCTTCCTATTTTTAATTTTCCTCTAAATGTATTTCACATAAACAATAATAGTACTAAGGTGACACCTAGTAAAAAATTTTCAAAAATTAGATATAGGTAGAAAAATAAATCGATTTAAAAATAGCAATACTCTTTGCTGGTAATTTGTTGAGGCTTCAAAGGTACGTTTAGTAAAAATGCAAGATACTGCATACATTTTTCAAATATTTTTCTTCTTTAATATCAAATATATGGTCTAGAAAAATCCAGAAGACTGAAAGTGTACAAACAAGAAATGGAAGTACTAAGGTGTTGTTAATGATATGTACACAGTATATGAAACAGTCTATCCTATTAGACGGATTGTTACTGTGCAGCGTTGAAGGGGGACAATCTCGTAACTAAACTGTAAATCATGTTTATAAAAGTTATCAGCAGTCTTGGATGATATTTGAGGATGACCTTGGTAAAAATGCATCTGAGTTTTATCAAGTATTGTATAGAAGTTGTAGTGCACATACTTCACGATGTAACAGTGTAGGACGGTTACTCGGCGTGTTAGAGCGAGCAGTGCGGGTCGGTAGTGAGATTGCGGATATGCACTGCAGGACCCTTCATTCATTTCTCAACATGAAATAGACATCGTGAATGTATTATCGGTAAAAGGTGGATACTTCCAACTAAGTGGCCCATATTGAAGAACGTATGCTGTGCATCAAGGAGAAACAGCTAATTCAATGTCCAAAGAGAAACTGCTTCATGTACAAGTTTGTTGCTAGACAATCACCTTATCATGTTCCATGACAACGTTGAATTTTCACTCACAATGTAACCAATATATTGTGACAGTGTCATTGGCAGGTCTTGAGAACGTACCTGACATGAGTCCTTGAGACTTCGATTTCTTATTTAGTTTGAAAGATCCCTCCTCCCCCCGTCGAGGTATCCAATTTCTTAACGTGTTATCTGTGCTCCAAGCAGAAAGGTGCTTCACTTTATCACCTTTACCGCGGTATCCTACGATTTCTCCAAATTTAGCAAAATATTTTAAACTTTGTTGGTGTTTATATTTAAAAAAAAGTAATTCGATTTTGCATATAATATAAATTCATAATAATTCTTTTTTTTTGTCCTAAATACTTTATTTATTCAACCTTATTTTTTATGTCGGAATAAGTCAATTGAACCGAAAAAAAGAACAAAAAGAAATGCACTAATCTTCTCGATGCCTCCATTTATATACAAAATAGGATAGGTGTGGGGTGTGCTGGGTTGGTTTACTCAAACACACCACTTGAATAAGGGAATATCCGTTTATTTGGTGATAGGTGAGGTATTGCAGGTTCATGAAATATTTGCAGAGAAATGTACATCTCTGTTTTCCAGACTTGCAGAGAGTTCATTCATCTACAAACAGCACTCGCGTATGTTTAAGGTATACCTGGTCGCCTACACGCGATCAGACAATCAGTTAGTCTCTTTTCGAGAGCCTCGGTTAGACGTCTCTCCTACGCGAGAGTTTTCGGTCCAGTCTGTCTTTGTGATCCGCGGTTGCAGGGGATATCAGGAACGAAGGTGCTGCCTTCTGGTGGGGAACTGAGGAATCAATTCCCCACTAGCGTAACTAGCGTTTGCATCACTAGCGTAACTAGTTCTGAGTTGGCCCTGTGTCAAAATTCTTTGGAGGCATTTATTTGGAAAATAAAAAAGAGATACTTATCTGAAAGTGACAGAATGTTACAGATATTGGGCCCCCTGTAGCTTGGATAGCCATGTATCATTGATACGGCGGTAGCTACGCCCTTGGTTTGCGTGATGTAGTGGTGCACCTTTTTCTTTGGATTTACATTAGAAATAAAAATGCCGAGACTTGGAAAAACTGAATACTTTTAGAGTAGGTATTTAGCGTCTAGAACATTTATTAACAACTTATAAATAATACTTATTTTCAACTACAGTTTGATTTCAGTGTCCTAGTAAGTTGTAAGCCAATCCAAGACAGACAATGGGGTGGTATGGCTGGATTACTTACCAAGGCCTAGGAATTTTACTATGTAGTTAGAAGGAATGTTTCTATCACTCTTAGTTCTTGTTAGTGCTATGATGAAAAAAGAAGTGTGTGTTATTTTTGCATGCTTTTTCTGGTATGGCTTCGAAGAGGAATAAAAATGGCATTAAGTGGATGTAATTCATGAAGAAGAAATTTAAATATATATAGTTTGAAAGATTTAGAACAAAAATTTTGAATAGATGGAAAACAAGAAAGTTAAGGGGTTAAGCACAGAGAAGAAATAAAAATACAATGTATTCAAAGGGAGGTTCTAAAACCGTAAAATTTTAAAACCTGAAGCATTTGAAATAAATACAGTAGTGATCAATTACTTTTGTTCTGGTAGCTTCAAAACATGCTAAAGAAAGTAAATATGGAAAATAGATTCTGAAGTATCATTCGAATAAATATATCAACTTCTCAATTCACCTAATTTTCGGGATAATTTTATCTTATTTTCAAATATTTCACAAAATTTTGACAACATAATCTAAAGTAATGGATCAATTAATTGGTAAAAATGTTTAATGTTTTGAGTGACTGCTGTTTCAATAGAAAGAAAGGTTTATAATTTGGACACATTTGGAGAACGTAAATTCACATACATTATTAATAAAAAGAAAGTATGAATGATGACAAATTTATAAACATACAACAAATCTATACTAACATTTATCAGAGAAAAAATAGAATATCAAAATGTTCTATTAATTTCTATTTCAGTTGTTCAGTTTTTGAATGTATAATTTTTATCTAGAAAATGAAAATTATAATCACTAAGCATTTTAAAAAGATTTACTCCGGTCCTTAAATTATTATTCTAAACTGATTCGTATTTTATTTACACAAAAATTTGTATTACAGTATCTTTCAGCTGAAAAAAATCTCAATTCCTATTATTTAAATTAAGATAACAATGACCTTCATTTATAAATGTTTATTTCTTCTTGTACTACTTTTCAAATACGACGTAATATTTTTCAGGTAGATTTCACTGTTAACCATTTTAAACGGGATCTATTTAAAACAAACGCCGCATTGTTGATCGCTTCGTTCGACGGTTAGTTTCAGAATTATTCTGCATCCGTTCAGTTGTACCAGTGGCTGACATCGTGTTCATTGGCATCTCAAACAAAGCACCGGTGCAGGATGACTAATTGAGAAAGCAAACAACTGCCAGTAGGGTACGAATAATACCAAATAGTTTAGAGCAACTCTCTGAAAATCGAAGACTGCGGATATTTAGTTGAGATCCGCCTCACCCGGTAAAGATGAGTTTGGGTCTGAAGGGATAGTCATCGGCGGCCAGTTCATTGGCGTTAGGGGTCCTTTATTATAGACGTTGGATGGCGGCAAGATGGTTATATATCGAAATCCTTTCGGAGTTGGTATTCACATTAATGTTAGAAGGTAGCAGTTGTTCGGCCCATTTGTAGTACTTCTCAGTAGTATACACTTCTGGCACTTACGTAGACGAGCATAATTTAGTAATAGTTAGAGAATATGATTTAGTTTAGGATTAGTAATTTGCGTAGAATCAATCAATAATTGGCCTGTTGATGGTTTGTATTGTATAATGAAATGACTTGTTTGTGATAATCGAAATTATTGAAAATATTTAAAAAAGTGACGTAAATAATGCCAGAGTAAGAATTAACGTGTGATAAATATATTTTAAACCCAGAGCAAGGTTAATTTAGATTGCTTTTATATGAATTATGTCTTTGACTATAGCGCAATTTGAAAAAAGAGCTTCTAATCTATAATGATTCTCGTTTCTATGCGGTTAAAACAAAAACTTACATTATATGGAAATACTATTCTTTTGTTTTGTAATATACAAATAAATATATTCAAGTATTATATATTATTACCACAAAATATGATAAAATTAAATCATATAAATCATGTAAATATCAAAATGCATGTAATATACGAGTAATATAAATTGAAATTTTTGTTTTTCATTTTTCAGTTATTTTAACTTTTTAGATTTAAGTACTGTATCTTAGTACTATTTTTCGCCTTTTATATTAGGCTGCGGTATCCGAGTAGTCAAGTTCACGAACTCAGAGTGGTTCACGAATTTCAGTGGCAGTTTCAACCACCCTGAAACTGCCACTGAAGACTCAGCGTGTAGAGAGCCTGGTATACGTTAAATACGGGAGTACTCCCACTGACTTGGTTGGAAAATTTGGAAGGGGAGGCATAATTATTTTTCTGCACATACTTAACAGATTTCGAAAATGAAAGAATTTTATTTTAATTTATTTGGGAGTTTTATTTTTTCCACACATTTTTTACTTTATAATTGTGGAACACAAAATTACCTTAATGCTTGATTTTTATAAGTACACTCTGCATTCCATGAAGAATGTTCCATGTATCTTAAAAGAATTAGTCTCATTCTTGCAAAAAAAGATGTTTCTTGTCAGTACCTTTTTTTCAAACGAATGAAGATTTTGTGTGGGTGTGAATATTACAGGCCCAGTGGCCGAATGGTAGCGTTCCACATCACAGGTTCGAGGTTTTATCCTCGAGTTCGGCAAGGTCAACTCAGCCTTTCATCCCTTCTGAAGGTGGTCGATAAATGAGTAGCAAGCTTGCTTGGGGACTGAAACCCTGGAGGTCTTGCTTCAGACTTACCACCTGATCGGGACATCTACTCCTACCCTTCAGCGCCCAATGGTCATGTAAACTGGGATGGCTACAGTAGGTCTGTCCCTCATGAGTTGTTGCGCCACTGAGTTTGAGTTGAGTGAATATGTGCGTATGTGTGTGAATTCGCAATTTGAAGCATGGTTTAACATTATGTCTTGCATTGCAATGGACAGAGATAATATCGATTTTTTAAAATTATCTCTCCATTTTCATTTTTTCTCAAGCAACAAATTGCACATTACTGTACTATTATCTGTTCTGTATCGAATATTTTCAAGAATCTAAATCCCTGTCTTCAAGGAAACATTCCCGCCTTCACCAGAAAAAAATCCTGGATGAGATGAATTTCAGTATCATGGACAAACTGCATCGCTTAAAAACACACACTAGCACTAATAACCTCACTTTAAGAATTAAAAGTATATGCAAATCAAAGATAAAAGAAAATATCAGCTCCCGTACAGCGCACGGACAAACCAGTAGAAGGGTTAAAATCTAATCAATTCTCACATTACTTAAAAGTTAATGCCTATAAAAGATACACAAGATTAAATTTTTTAAAAAAATATTTTTTACATTTGTCTTTATTAAAGATATTTTCTTGCTTAATTAATTTTTATAAATTGCCATTAATATCCTAATTAAGATATTTATAAGTGAAGAATGTTTTTACAAGAAAAAAGTCCTATTCTTAACGTACAACGTGAAAATTATTTTCAAATACTGTATAATTTTAAAATACAAAATTTTTCGAACAAAATATTAAATTCTTCTCCAGGAAAGTATGAAAATCATAATTTCTTAAAGCTTGCCAAGTTGATGTTATTTGTTTTCTTGTTCGTTACATTAACTTCAACATTAAGAATTTCTTAAGAGTTATCCCATCAAATATAGAAACTTTGACAAGCATTCTTTCATAACTCAAAAATTTCCAGACGAGTAATTAAATTTCTCATAATTTCCAAGAATCCAAATTGCTTCCACTGCATTGAAGAATGACTTAATCAATATTGACTTTATTCAAAAATGAGTTTTTAATTACTTTTCTTTAATTACATTTTTATAATTCTTTTCATTTGTTCACTCAGAAAACATATTTCTTTTCTTAAAATTCATTTGCGAAAACTCACGGTAAAGTGAAAAAAAAATCAAATTCCTTACTTTCTTTCAAATGTAATTAATAATACTCTTTAAGCTAAATCAAATATGCGATGGTAAAAAAAAGGGATAAGAAACTTTATAACGTATCAAAGTTTATGAAAGTTTGATTAAAATTTCTATAATTAATAAACTAAATGACAAACTCAGATTAATATTAGATTTTAATGTTTAATTTCTTTTTAATATCATATTTTAATTGCATTCTTTATAAATTAAGAAGTGCCAGTTAAGGGGATAAACTATTAAAAGAAATTATCAAATTTTTTCGTTCTCACCTGCGATGTAATTTTATTCTTATTTAAATTACAAGATAATTATATGCTATTATAGATATTATATTACAAGTTATTTTATTCATAAGACTATACTACTATGCTTATATTACTATTTCATCTATTTGGTGTGACCCTGCGGTCACTGGTGAAGTTTTAGAAGCCAAATAATCAGCCACTATAATAAAAACATGCAATTTATTTATTATGTTTTCAATATATTTTTAAAAAAACGTCGTAAGCTGAAGAAGCATCAATTTAATCACTATCCTAAATTTTTAAGACAAACAATTAGGTCACTTATCTGCTTGTGATCCGATGTAACTACATGTCTCGCCTGGTATAGCTGACTATCACAGAATAATGATTCTCTTCAAGAACTCCAAGTTATACAGATATTAACTTTGCTAATCTAACTTTAATAGCAGCCTAACGACTAACTTCTACATTCACTTCATTAGAGCTATAAATAGCAGTCCAATTAACATAAATCACGGATTCCTCACGGGTAGCGATTTTATAAACATACAATAGTTATGAAATATTTTTCCCTGAGGATTAGTTACAGACACAAATAGGATTCGCAGCAGATTTAATAAGCATATTCACCGTAAAAATGAAAAATCCCTAAGACATGCCAAGATCCAAAGGTATGATTCCAATACTAGATAAAACTGCATTAATATCTTCCTTAATTTAAAAAAAAATTAAGTTAAAAAATGATGCAAGCAGAATAGTCTCTTTTATAATTGGCAAATTGATTAATACGATACTTCTGATTTCACACACTTAAACTGATTTTTTTTGTAAAAAAAATAATAAAACTTTAAATATTTTTTTCGAAAATTTACTAATTTAAGACCTAAGTTACAATTTAAATTGAAAAACACTTCTGAATGCATTTTTTTTTATCCTTTCTAAATAAAGAAGGCCATATGTTATTGTTTTTCCTGTTTTTCTTCCATTTGCATTGCAAACTTTTAAATATTATCAGTTTTTATTTCACGTTTCAACGTTAAGAAAGAATTAACTGCATAACATGTAAAATTTATAACAACAATGAATAACATTTTATTAGATTAGAGTAAACCTTATTTATAAAATTAAGTATTTTATTACATATTTTTACGCGGTTAATCTTCCTTAAAGGATCGTTAATATAAGAAGAGTTCACTCGATTAACAGGTGAGTTTAGTACTGACGTACTATTGTAATAATGCCAACGTTCAAGATAACCTGCCAAATTGGCAATCCCGATTTTGCATGTGTCATACTCGCTGAAGTGGTAACCATGTGCTTCGTTTCATATATTGTCAACAGTACTGTTGCGATAATGTATAAGTAACGTAAGTTCTTTCGAGATAAATCGAATTTTTTTTTCTGGAAATCTCAGATAATTAAAATACATTTTTTTTCCGAGCGAAAATTAATCAATGCACTCAGCCTAGGTTAAAAAAATTACACAAATATTGAACACATAAATCAATTTCATATAAGGTAAAAAAAAAAGCTCAATTGCTTAAATCCCCCGCTACTTATCCTCTTGTCCAACCTTATATGGGCAGCGTAGAACATCTAAGGACCTTCTAAGGCTTTCTCTTTGTTACGACCCGCATGTGCAAAGGGCGCTAGTAGTCCTCTTTGTTTACATTTTTCTCAGTATGCATGTAACCAACCCAAGGAGCGGACGTACCAACCGTCGCTCAATAAACCATCATTACTTAAAGTATACAGTCCGCGCTCTGTTTGCTTGAGTAGATAAGTTACACATAACTCAAAGTCTGCTCATAGCCAGTTCAATACATTTATAGTACTACCACACCTTTTGTGGTCATAGGTATAGCTATCGCACCCCATCATTTTGTGTGGTCCGTCCGTCGAGCCGGAGTTGTTTTTCCATGAGAAAAAGGGTTTCATCTGAGATATAGAACGGGGGCTCATTTAAAAGAAAACTCAACTTTCTTTTAGTCCCGAAAATAACAGGATGTGTTCCTACTCAGCCATTTGATTTAACAAACATGAATTTGCCTCAAACTATAATTTATGCAGATGCGGAATTTAATATTCCGAAACGAATCGATATTCTCCTGGGAGGTGAATATTTTATGAATTATTAAAAAGTAAACAAATAAAATTACATGACAATTCAATAATATTGCAGGACTCTGTTTTCGGGTACATCGTAACAGGTTCCATTCAAAACGATCAATCAAACTATTATTTTTGCAATTTCATCTAAGATCAGGTTGATAAAAATTTAACAAAATTCTGGAATTTAGAAGCAATAGGAATTAAAGAAGTATCTAGCTGTGATCCAGATGACCAGGCCATGCAACATTTTAAATCCTCAGCACGTTTCAATAGTGGCCGTTATGAAGTTGGGTTTCTCTGGAAAAGAGATAAACAAGAGTTAAATGACAATTTTTCAGTAGCAGAAAACCGTGCCAAATCGTTAGCAAAAAGATTCATTCGGGACACAACTCTGTTCAAACAATATTTTGAAATTTTAAAAGAATATGAGTCGCAAGGGATAATAGAAAGGGTTTTTCAACCCGAAAAACCAACTAAAAGAGCAGTATTTTATTTACCGCACCAAGCAGTCTTTCGCCAAGAAAGCCTTACTACAAAAATGCGCATTGTCTTCGATGCAAAATCCCATGAAGATAGACAATTAGCTCTCAATGAGTGTATATGGCCAGGTGTGAATTTAAATCCAAACATAATCCACCTGATAATTTATTTTCGCTTGAACACGAATGCTATTACCGCAGACATAGAAAGTGCATTCTTGCAAATCTCATTAAGTGACGAGGACAGAGATGCAGTTAGATTACTGTTTCCAGAACTTGAATCAAATCAAACAGATCCCTACAAGTTTCAAATGTACAGATTTAAGCGTGTAATGTTTGGAGTCAACGTAAGTCCCTTCTTACTCTCCGCAACAATTAAATATCACATCGAGAAATACCGAGAGCAATATCCAGCAGCAACGAAAATGCTTGACACTTGTCTCTATGTTGACGACGTAATTGGTGGTGCTGAGAACATTTACCAAGCCTTAAAATTATCAAAGGATGCTGACACAATCATGAAGAATGCCAGCATGACGCTACGGAAATGGAATTCAAACAATCAAACACTGATGAGAACTTGGAAAGGGAAAGGACTTGAGATACATTCTCGTCACTCGGAAGACAGTTCTCGAATTCCTTTATCAAAGGTTTTAGGGATACTATGGAATGTCGTCCATGACTATTTCACAATTGATGTGAAAGGACTTATGGAATTGGATACGTCAAAACCTATCACAAAAATAGTTGTACTTCAATCAGCGGGTAAAATATACGATCCAGTTGGGTTTTTGTCACCTTACACAATTAGGCTCAAATGCCTATTACAAGAACTTTAGCAACGGAAGAGTTAGCCTGGGATGACGAGCTACCACCAGATATTTATGCAATATGGTCACAATGGTGGTTAGAACTTCCACTTTTATCAGAATTAAAGATTCCACGAATGATCCTCGATTCCAGTGGAGATTCAAGAGATGTCCAAATCCATACATTTTCCGATGCCAGTCAAAAAGCATATGGAGCAGCCGCCTTCTTGAGGGTCAAGTACAAAGACAGAATCAGCATTAATCTCGTGACATCCAAGAGCCGTGTCGCACCTCTGAAAAAGTTATCCCTGCCCAGATTGGAGCTGATGGGTGCTTTACTTGCTGCACGCTTAGCGAAGGAAGTAAAGAAAATCATTGATCAAAAATGTTCAACCAAAGCCTTTCTGTGGATGGACTCTCAGATCACCTTATTTTAGATCAAAGGCCCAAGCAATAGATGGAAACCCTTTGTGGCGAACAGGGTTCGCGAAATTCAAGCCCTCACCGATCCTAACTCGTGGTTCCACTGTTCAGGCAAGGACAACCCAGTAGATCTCCTTACCAGAGGAATTAGTGTAGACGCTCATTCAACCATCTCCAAGTGGTAGAATGGATCCTCATTTATACGTGAAACCGACTTTCTGACCAAAGGAATAAATGAACCTGTCCCAGAAAGGTTGTATTTAATAGAAATGAAAAAGAACTCACAAATCCAAAAAAGGACATTTCCTTGACATTGACAGTGACTCAAAACAATTTCTTCGAAAACATAATTCATATTTCAAATCTATATAAATAAATAAAATGGAAGTGTCTGTTTGTAATTTCAAATTAGCAGCTTTTTACTAAATGCATTTAAAGGTATATACGGTACTTATATCAAAAAATAAATTTTTAAAATTTTTGTCTGTTTGTTCCGGCTAATTTCGGAAACGGCTGGTGCGATTTTAAAAATTCTTTCACTAATGGAAAGCTACATTATCAGTGAGTAACATAAGGTACATTTTATCTCCATATTCCTACGGAAACGGAAACTATGCGGATAAAACCGTGGGACTTTGCTTACTCCCCACCAAGTTGGCGCAAAATTGTGCATTTAGTCAATAATGGAAATTTTAATAATGGAAATTTCTCACATTTATAACACAGTGAATTGAAACACAGTGTAATTTAGCATCTTTACAAAAAGCAATTTTTTAAATGGTTTTTTATTGAACGTTTAACGTTTATTACGTTACGTTTGTTAAATGTCAAACTGAAACTTTGAAGAATATCGCCAAGTTGGCTAAGAAGTTCTCTTTTCCGACAATCCCAGATATTTTAATGCAAATTTTCTACCACATTTTAAAGAGGGAAAAGAAATAAAGTTTTAGCGAATTGCGCGCGTAATATTGAAAATTTTATGGTAATGATAATTGACAGTTTCAAAAAAAGTTTTGATTTTTCGAATGTTTATCACTTTGAATTTTTTTTAAATCTAATTATACAATATTCATATTTTGCACAAAATTTTTCACTTATACTGAACCTAGATATTTTACGTAGAAGAATTACTTTGAAGATATACTAAATAATACTATGGAGGAAGCCATACAACGTCACTCGCCGAATAAAATTAGGGAGCTTTACGGAATACTTATTTCATCTTCGGTCTTTCTAATCCTCAAACCTTTTGGAAAAAGTACAAAGACTACATGGCGGAAGATATTTTGCAACAGAAATACAAGCCAAATATGCCTTTCAATCAACACATCTACAACGAAACGCAATAAAGGTTATCAGAATGAATGGGAAGAAGCTACATGATTTTGGAATGATTAGTCCTAGACGTGTCGACGGAAATGGCTTCGATAATGAAATTGCTTGAGAAAAAGCTTCATCTGAAATTTCAGGAAAAAAATAGCTCTCAGTCTGAAAACGAATATGAGAAAAGTCTTTATAATGAAGTAGATTCGGAACATTATGCAGGGACGCAATTGAAAATCGGTTATTCATATTTAGACGCAAATGCTGGAGGTTAGATTTTACTTCCAGAGAATTTTGTAATGTAGAAGAAAATGATGTAAATCTTATTGCTCAAATTTACCCGGGCTTGCAACAAAATTTAAATTGGGGTCAGTGGTTGCGCGTAAGATCAATATTGGCGCCTAACAATGACATTGTCCATACAATCAACATTGAAAATTTAAACGACGTGTGGGGGAGGGGGGAGATGAAAAAATATTTATCAATGAATACAATCATGGATAAAGAACAAAGTACTTCATATCCCACGGAGTTCTAAAATTCACTTGAACTTTCGGGTGTACCCTCACATAAACTTCAATTAAAACTAAATGTACCAGTTATGCAAAATCTCGATGCTCCTCGACTATGCAAAGGAACGAGGCTTTGAATCACAAAACTCATGCAGAGTATACGTGGTGCCAATATTTTAACATATGTCATGAAAAGGGATAGTGTTATCATACCTCGAATTCCAAGTATCTTCACTGACCTACCTTTTCATCTCAAACGATTTCAATATCCCCAGTTTTAATGTTGCTATTAACAAAGCTAACATTTCAGGTAGCAGGGGTGCATTTGGAAAAGCATATGTTATGGCCTATATGTAGTCTGATCGGTGTGTCCAATGCCCAAATCTTCACATATTTGCAACTGACGGAAGGACATATAATATGGTATACAGTTCTGTTTTGAGCTCTTTTAAAGAGATATTATATATTAAACGTATATACTTTCGATTTTTAAAAATATTAATAGCTTAAGTTATTGAATTTTTGTTGTTAATTATTATAATAAATTACATTTTCAATTTTTAAAAACTAAGATCAATTTTAGAATTTTTAAATTTTATTGGTTCCAGTCAAGCAATAAAAAAACTACCATATTATATTACTTACTATTTAATGATAATGATTACTATACTTTGACAGTTATTTAAAGACATCAACGCGAGCGGAGCCGCGGGTAAAAGCTAGTAATTATATAAAATAAATTCGTGTTGTAAGTTTTCCTTACAGGTTCATACATAACTGTGTAGAACCAGAACTACAAAGATAACCACTCATTGCATGAAAGGGAATTGCCTGAAGAAATGCGTAAATTGTTGGCAGGTGAGCCTATTCCTATTAGAAGCAAATTAACCCCCCTTAATGTTTTTGTTGATGAGAGTAACATTATTAGAGTAGGAGGCAGACTTGCAAATTCAAATTTAAACGAGAAGGTTAAATTCTCCATGATTTTACCTAGTAGAAATATTTTAACTGATATCATAAGAAGCTATTATCATAAAAATATTTGCATGCAGGACCCCACTCACTCTTGTATCTTGTTCGTCAAAAATTCTGGCGCCTCAATGGCAGAAATAACTGTCGTAGAATTCATGAATGTGTGATTTGCTTCAAAAATAAGCCCATCACAATGAATCAAATTATGGCCAACCTACCGAGAGATCGTGTATCTCCAAATTATCCCTTTAATATCACGGGCATTGATTTTGCAGGCCCCTTCTTTATTAAATTTAAAATCAAAGAAAAGGTGCACTAAATAAAATTTATGTAGTAATATATGTATGTTTATGTACAAAAGCAATTCATTTAGATTTTGTGACAGATCTCACATCCCAGGCATTCATAGCAAGTTTAAAACGGTTTTTTGGTAGAAGAGGAAAGTGCGCAAAAATCACCTCCGACAACGCTAAAACATTTGTTGGCGCAAATGCCGAAATTAAAATATTGTTCAAAATGATTAAACTACCTGATCACACATTAGCAGAATTTTTGACTAATGAATCCATAGAGTGGAATTTTATCCCACCAAGATCCCCAAACCATGGACGACTATGGAAAGCAGGAGCAAAGTCATTTAAATTCCACTTAAAAAGATTGTAAGGAACGCACACTTAACACTCGAAGAATTCATCACAATACTTTGTGAAATTGAAGCAGTGCTAAATTCCTGACCACTCACTCCATTGACATCAAATTTTGATGATTTCGAACCACTGACCCCTGGTCATTTCTTAGTAGGTAGACCCCTAACTTTCATAGTTGAACCGCAAATAACTGATATAAACGAGAATCGGTTGTCGAGATAGAAAAAGTAAAAAAAAAATTACCCAACACATATATAAGCTTTGGAAATGCGATTATTTAAATAATTTACAAGAACGTCACAAGTGAAAATTTAACAAGAATAATGTTTCTGTGGGAACCTTAGTTTTAATCAAAGATGAAAATCTTTCTAGTACGAAATGGAGTATTGGTCGAATAACCGAAGTATTTCCTGGCACCGATGGTAAGGTCCGAATTGTGAACTTGCGTGTGCCAAATGGAAACATATTAATAAAAACTGTTAGAAATCTTTGTATATTACCTGTATAAATTTTATTTGTAATTATGGTACATGTATAAATTAACTTAAATCGTATTTTAAGTTTCATCAAATGTATTTTTTTGCATTTAAGTCTTGTATATATTGTGTATTTACATTTAATCACTGTGCATGTATTTTTGCTTTGAAATACTGTGTATCTTGTATTTTAGTTGCTTTATGTATTTGTATTGAAATTTCATTTCAATGGCGGGGATTCAGTTACGACCCGCATGTGCAGAGGGCGCTAGTAGTCCTCTTTGTTCACGTTCTCAGTATGCATGTAATCAACCCAAGAAGCGGACGTACCAACCGTCGCTCAATAAACCATCATTATTTAAAGTATACAGTCCGTGCTCTCTTTGCTTGAGTAGATAAGTTACACATAACTCAAAGTCTGCTCATAGCCAGTTCAATACATTTATAGTACTACCACACCTTTTGTGGTCATAGGTATAGCTATCCACCCCACCACTCTTCAAACAATTAACCCATGACTTTCGAAATTTTTCTAGAAGCACCTATTTTCGTTGCCAAATTTGGTGGCTAGACGAGATTTGGCAACCACGTTTGCTGCTGTCACCACCATTCCTATTCACTTATCATTATTAAAAGAGCATTGTTTCCCAGGTTTGCAAGCGATCTTTCGAATTGCACTACAGATTGGGCAGAAAAACTAACAGAATACGAAATTAACTAATAATATTAATCAATGCGTTTATGGATAGCTACTGCTCCATTATGATAGATCAGTTTTATGATGTAAAATAGCAGCTAATAATAAATCTAAAAAAACATAGTATGCTTTTTTATTATTTGGAAAATAATTATACTATTTTATTCAGATTTGTTTCTTAATAGCTTGCACGGATTGAATTCGTTGCTGGATTTCACCTAATAATATTTTTATGAACACAAATGTACAATCTAAATTTCAAGACATGTATAACTGCAAGGTTAAAATACCATTATATTGTATTTATTTTATTTCTGAATTGATTATGCCAACTTAATACAGAGAACAGCCAAGAATCGAAGAATATTTAGAGATTTGATAAAATCTTTAATTTCTGAGGTTTATATTTTTGTAAGACCAAATCCTTATCTTGCAAACATTCTTCTTCCACACAATATTGAGTTTCTTAACTAGTAATTAGTTAAATAAAGAAAGCATTAGGAAAGAAAATATCTGTTTATTTACTGAAACGATTTATTTAAGTTATGCACTAAAATACTCATTCTGTTTAATTTTCGACCAACAATATGCAAATATTTACATGTATAAATTTCTGATAACAACACTGAAAATAAAGAAACACGTGAAATTTTTTGAGTAAATGCTTAATACGGACTTCGCTGGAGATAAGGTGTATTAATTATTCTAGGATTTTTCTAAATAAATTTCATTGGATCTTCCTTGACATTTGGTTTCTGAAAAATTTCCGAATAGTGTTTTTCTAGAATAAAATTAATATTTACTACAGTTCAATTTAATTGTTGTTAGCATTCCTTAAATGAGCTTAACGGAATCATAAAAGAGAGGATGCCAAATTAATTTTGAGCTAAAGGATCACGAACCGTTTTCCGAAATTACAATAAATTGTATTAAATGTTTCTATCTTTTATTTCATATATGTATTAAATTGCCCCCCCCCCCACACAAATAAAATCTTTTCTTAAACTACATTCTTCCTATTCTGTATTTTTAGCCATGGCATACATTTGTTCCACTAAGTAAATTCAAAAACTTCAATTCTGAAATTGACTGTTCTAGAAATTTTTTTTAAAAAAAGGAAAAATAAAAACGATTCACTTTTTTGTACACAAAACATAAAAACAAATTCAAACACGCGATAAATTCCTAAAAAGTAAACTAATTCAAGTCATTTAAACAATGACTTTCATATCCTTTTATACTAAACAAAAATGAAATAATTGAAATTCGGATTTGCTAACTTGACTTCAAGTTGCTACATGTTTCCATTTGTATTCATTCGATCATTAATTAGTGATAATGTATTTGGCCCAATTTAGCTGAGGTATTTCCAGCAGTGTCAAATCCAGTGTAACATGATTTAGTTTAGTCAATTTCCGAAATATGCTTCACTACAACAGAGAAGGGTTTGCTTAATTGCATTTTCTCGAGATAGATTCTATCGTAATTCGACTATTTTAATTCATACTACCACGCAGTTATATGAAAAATACGTATGTAAATATTTTTAGAAAATAAAATAAATAAAGTTGAGTTTAATTATATAACCCTTTTGGGACAATTTATTCCTCATTTGAATTTCTCTCATTTTTGAAATATTTTATTAACAATTAAACAATAGCATTTAAGGGAATATATTTTATTTTTTTAGGATTTTATGTTTACATTTAAACTTAAGGAGTGGGAAGAATACTTCCCAAGAAGCCACTCACCGTTGTAAAGGAATCTAGATTTAATGATAATTATTTTATGAAAAGATGAGAAGCATGTTGCAATGAACAAAGGGGACATTACATTATGCACCGAAATAGCGGGTCCTCTAATCTTGTTCCTCTGTGCGACATTTCCTACATCGTCTATAGTTGGAAACCATCTTTGGCATATGATTGCCCACATTAGCTAACGCACATCATCCTGAATTACATACTTCTCTGCTTCGAAGCTAACAAGAAGTCTTTTCATTTTTTCTTGAGAAATATCCCTCTACGGAATGTTAGCTGGTTTAAACTTCTGTTTCTTTCGCTCATTTGCCACAGTATAACACTATTTATGATAGCAAATTCAATAAGAAAATAACGGATACACGCGATACTAACATTTTACAGATCATCTTCCTATTTGGTATCTTTCTTTTCTTTTCTTTGATTCAGCCTCATCTTGAACTATAGCATAGTAAATACAGTATGTTACGCATCATCCTGTGTCCACTCTTACCATACGACGCCGTTTGCCGCACAATGGAATGTCTACAAGGCATATATTGATTCGTTTACCTTTAACTAGAAACCACAGGCGGTTCCGCTGCAAATGGTGCGATGAACGTTTTACATGGACAACAAAATGGAACAAAATTGTGTTTATTGACGAATCCCGCTTCTGCCTGCAACATCATGATAGTTAGATTCTAGTTTGGAGACACCGTGGTGAAAGGCTGCTGAACTGTTGCATTTTACATCGTGACACTGGTCCTGCACTCGGTATCATGATTTGGGATGGTGTTATATTTCTTTGTCGCACCCCTTTAATAGGCATTACTGGTACACTGAACAGCCAGCGCTACATCTCTGAGGTGTTGGAGCCCCTGGTTCTCCCATATATTCTGTGCTTGGCATCAACCATATTCCAACAAGATAATGCGCGATCACACGTAGCACGTAATGTTCAAGAATTCTTCTTTACCTATAAGACTGATTTGCTTCTTTGTCCCGTTCGTTATCCTGTTCTATCAACAATCAAGAACATGTGGCCCATGCTTGCACAACTACTGGCGCGGGATACAGCACACGCTGCTACACCATATCACATTTGGCAATATGTGGAAGGCGCATAGACTGCTGCACCCCAAGGATACATCCGAAATCTCTTTGATTTTATTCCGAGGCGTGTGACAGCGGTTATAGTTAACAATGGTGGCTACACTAACTCCTGATTTTGTCATAATCCACACGTCACAAAAGGCTGTAATTTTAATCGTTTGATCTTTGTACAACATGTTATCATCTGTAACATAAATTAAGCTGTGATATCTCTGGTCCTTCTCTGTGTTGCATTTTGTATTTTTTGTGACCAGCAGTGCATTTCATCGGGGATAGTTACCGCATGTTTTTAGAGGAAGATTTACCATATTGGATCGATGAAGTTCCAGCAGTATTTTGCTGATGTCTCTCATTTGAGCATGATGAATCTCCTACGCATTTTTGCATCAGTGTGCAAGGTTCCTTTGACGGGACCTATCCTAAACGCTGGATTGGCAGATGTGGACAAATCAAAATTCCTACCTCAAGCCCCATGAATTTCTTTCTATGAAGATACATGGAGTCCACGGTATATGAGATATTTATATTTGATATCGAATTTGTCACCAAGATCGGGAAGGAGCGCCATGTGTCTGTGGCAAATCTGTCCAATTTGAACGAATCCGTACATTTATCTATTTACATTGCGAAGTATGCATTACATTGAATGTAATACATTTCGAACACTTTCTGTAAATATAATTATTTCTTTCATTTGTATTGTTTAATTTTAAAACATGTTAACGCTTTTAACGACTCAATTTCATTGCATGTCGTTGATGATGCTGTAGTACCCTAAGGTTCGATTTAAGGGACTAATTTTCTATGCGAAACATGTTAGTCCTTATTTGACAGAACAGTTTCGCGGGAAGTTTTTAAAGAACCATTCAGGACATATTTTGCACACACACACATATATCATGAGCATACTTCTGTCTATACCCCTAATAACCCTCAGCGTATTCCACCATGAAGAAAAAATCTCTCTCATTTTTAAAATAATTTTATAATTGATTTTAATCAATTCTATTCATTATAATTATTTATTATTATTTCCTGCATTATTTTTTTTAGTATCAGCTATTAACTATACACTATTATTTAATGTGCTCTTTACATATTTGATGTCTACTATTTTATATGCACGGTTTCTTATTTACCTTATTATTTTGTGTGTTAGGGAGTGGTCCTATGTGTTGCTAATTCAGAAAACCAGACGAGATTGTTGACTAAGCACCAAGTTTAATTTCACTTTCATTCACTTTCAGCTCTAGTTCGTGTCTAGTCACCCACACACACTAAAACCCCAACTCAAGTTTCACCTTATATATACACGTAATCACCGCCAGGCGGTGCCCAATGCGAATGTTCGAACATTGTGCATATTATACGTATACAAAATGAAAGGGGGAAAATTCGATTAAAGGATTCCATACCCTCACTAAAAGAATTTCAATCAATACATCTAAGAAGATTTTTTTTTCATTTTGTTCAAATAGAGTTTAAAATAATTCAGGCAGTGGGTAGCCTAGTGGTTAGAGCATCGGACGCCAGACCGGAAGGCCTGGGTTCGATGCTCGATGCCACCAAATACTCTCCGAGTACAAACGGAGCACGTGTTCGTTAAATCATGAGCAAAATCGTGCTGTCACCTTCATAGGCAAGCTTAGGCTAATGACAGACGTATCTCTAGCCCGTTGCCATGATTAATTCCATGGGCGTCGATCTAAATACGTCAGACAGGTGGCATAAGCAACAACAACAAATTAATTCATCTTGCTATGACAAACTACTACTACTTTCCTTATTATTATTACCTGCTTATTGTTACTAAAACATTGTAAAACAGGCTCTGGAATAAGTTCCATTATCTTTATATTTCACGCTTTCAATCAACAGCTGTTCCTTTTCTTAATCTTACTGGAAGTGTTTATTTTTATATATGAAATAATAGTTTGCAAAATAATGGAATGGAAATAAATGGAGGAATACCATGAATATCGTTAATTGCATTTACGCCAATTTTTTATTTAAAAATCTCCAATAATGGCAAGTTATTGATTTAGTTTTCACTTTGTTATAGTCTTATTTTACAACAACTGAATAAGTTTTATTGTATTCAAAATGTACATGAGACCACACACAACAGCTTTACAAAAGCTTATAAGCTTTAAGGTCTAAAAGCTTTTTAAAGTTCACGTCCATTTGGTTAAACAGCCATGCTACAAATTAATATGTAACACATTCATTTTCATTTTCAGGTTTACTTCTTATAGTATAAATATCTAGAAAACTCGTACTAGTTGTTCTGTTTAACAGTTTACCGATGCTTGAGTTGCAGCAATTAACAGAACGAAATATTTTTAAATTTTTCAAATGAGATTTTTATATATGACGGTTTTTAAAATAATTTTGCACCGAGTTGCAATCTTTGAAAAGTTTTAAAAGAAAGTTCACAAACTAATTCAGCTCATTTTTTAAAGTACCAAAGTATAAATTGTTGGTTGCTTTATTACCTATAAAAGCAATCCGGATGGTGGAAGCTAGAATTTCGTTCTTTAGAATTTTGTTTAATGTTCTATTACTACTTTTAGTGCTAGTCATAAAAATATAACTGTGCACAAGAAAGGGATGTAATTGAGATGACGTCATGCAACGCTCCGAAAATTTTTATTCATTCTTTTCAAGTTCTTCGTTTCTCCAAAATTTAGCTGCATCTCAAATGTGCATTTCTAATTTACTTTCATTTTAAAGCAACGAAATTTAAGAATGTGCTTTTGAAAATACTTGGCTCTTCATTGAAACGTCGTATGTCTGTTATTCTATTTTATTGTTATTCATACAAAATAAAGATGTATAAACCACCTACTCTTAATCTTCAGTAAGACGTAAATAAAAATGATAAATATTGTATCATAAATGTATGTATTTCAACAATATTTAACACATATTCATTTTAACATAAATTGTGTTTAAGCATACATATAATTATTGATGAAATTTCTCAAATATTATATAACTATTTCTTTTATTAACTGAGCATATTATGATTGTTTATCCAATTGCGTTGGAACTTGATTGTGAAAAAACGATTAATGAGTAAATTTTTTTTATATTTATTATCTCATTTGGATTAGAATACACACACACACACACACACACCACACACATATATATATATATATATATATATATATATATATATATATATATATATAATTGTTTAAGAGTATAATTACAGAAAAATGCAGGTTTTTGGCAAAAAATGAAGAAAGAAGGACATATTTTCAAAACATTCTCCTTTTATGGAAAAGGCATCTACAGTAACAACATTGAGCCTATTTATAGCTAGGACTTCTATACAGAGCCTGAACTAGGATTTTTGACATACATATTATTCAGAAGGGGATTTATTTATATTTTAATACATCAGAATAGAGAAATTTTAACAAAAAAAAAAACGTTAGTTTGTTTATTTATTTTTTATTGCTTCAATTAATCGTAAATCTGAAAATAATGGGAATTTTTAACAAACCCTAGTTCAAGCTCTGTAGAGATATCTTATCTATATATAAGACAAATATTATTATTATAGAAGCATTTTCCATAAACAATTAATATAAATATGTCTATACATATGACACAAATAATGATTTTCCTTTCTATATATGTTGTTGGACTATTATTTATATTTGTTACTATTTATTCATTTTTTTTAATTTAGTTAATGAATTATTATTTGAAAAATCTGTATTAAAATCAAGTGTCATCCACTGCAAGTTTAAGAAAAAATGTATTAGAACTTGAGTGGATGAATAAAAAAAAAATAAGTATCTGAGGCCAAGGAAAAAGAAGGCATTAATGTTTATAAATGTATAGTGCCTTTGCAAATGGTGGTACTCTTAAATAGCCGTCAAGTTGCTAGTCTCGTGAGGTTGGTCGAACGGAAAGAGAGATGGGAGGCTCTTGACAACCCCCAGGGTTTCTCCCTCAAAATTGTGGTGGAACAGAGTTTAATCGCACTGTCTCCTGTATCATGCTCAAAGGCAACGGCTAATGACAAGCGTACATCTAACCCTTTGCCACGATGAATTGCGTGAACCTTGATCTGATGTTACCGCTTCACAGCTGGCATAATTTACAAAAAAAATGACACAAATGCAGTCTCTTTCTCTCATTATCTGATATAACTTTAAACCTCATTCATTTAAAAGAAAACAGAAATAATAAACGGTAACTACGGATAATAACAAGTTAAAAATATTATTTTATATAAAGAATGAAAAAATATTCTTCAGAAGCATGTCAGTATCATCATAAAGTAAATATTAATGATATTTGTACATAAATATTTTTTTTTGTTTCGTAATTCTTGAATCGGGAAAGAAACGAATTTTTAATTAACGGAAATGTAATGTTTCTCTCTATCAATTTCTCGAAATATGAGTCACAAAAAATAACAAGTAAATTTCAAAAGGACACATTATTTGTAATTCCAACGCAGCACCTCTTTCGCTTTCTTTCTTTCCTTGTGTTGTTGTCACTTATGCCAACTGATCGACAGTAACATCTGATCAAGGCCCACAACACTCATTGGAGCTATGGGCTAGATTTACGCATGTTCGTTAGCCACAGCTTTAAGCACCATGAAGAAGCTACTTTCTTTGAAAAGAAGAATCCTTATTCTGAATTTTTGTCTAGAATGTAGTGTTGTTTTTGGGTTCAATGTATTTCATTCTCAGATGATTTCAAAATAAGAGTGTGAAGCATCGAAGACCAGTTATGTGTGCCCTTTTCTCGAGTTTTAAGCACACGCATATTTGGAGCAACCGTTTCGCCGAATTTTCCCACAGCTGAGGGTGAATGGGTTACCGTAAGCAAAGCCGACATGCTATGACGTCAGCCGCACTCTATCTCCACGTTGCAAAATTACTCGCTGGTTTCTTCTTCTTTTTTTTCTTTCGGAAAACGAACATCTAATATCATTTCTTTTATTTCGCTTGCGTTTTTGTTGACGGGCGTAAACAGAAATGGATCACCAATTTGTTTAAAATATTATGCACTGTTAACATATTATACACCATTAAAATATTATACTCCGTATCTGATGCGTTTGACCAAGCCGATGGCTGCCATTTTTACAGCATCTTGTTTATGACGTAGGGCGCCGAAGAAGCCCACTGGCTGGAATTGCAAGCAACTTTTATTTGAAACAATTTTTTCAGCTCACTGGGGAAAATTATTCGAAGCCGTTGCTATGGCAACTAGCTAGAAATTGTTCGGAAATTGGTTGCTTTCAAGGAAATTGTTCCAAATACGGGTGCGTGAAATAAGGCCTTTCGATCAAGAAGTTATATATCGTTTCGAGTTAATATACAATGAATGACCAGATTTTATATATTTATATTTACAAAATGATATACATATCATAATAAGTAATGTATGAAATTATAAAGAAAAATAATCCATTTTTTTCTTGTTGCCTGCAAATGTTTAATGTGTGACACTTAGGTTACACGACAAACATCTAATCTTTAATCGATGCCCAGGAGGGAGTGAGAGTTATATTAACTTCGCACTAAAGAGCAACACGAGAGCTACTGATGTTGGAACTCTCCCAGAAGAGATTGAATGTGCAATTACTACTTTGAAAGGTAATCCAACAAAGTATTAATTTTATCATTTGTATATCATTAAATGCAATTTTTTACTGCTTTTCTGCTGTATGCAGGCTTTTTTTTACATGCACGTTTCAATTACTTGTAATTTATTTATTCTGTACTTTCTTGTTTTTTAACACCCATTTATAAGCTTCACTTGTATGTAACAGAATCTTTGAACTCAATTTTTACCCACTTTAAAGGGTCAGATTAATTCGAAATTTTGCTTACTTGTCCAGGACCAATGGCAATAATCTATGAATTTCATTCCATCGTCTTGATCAGGATCGTCAGAATTAACGATTTCCCATTTTCAGATACCATCCATCCTCTGGTACCTGATTTCAGATCCCATTTCCAGATTTGGAGACTAAAAGATTAAGTTACAATTTAGTTTGATTAACTAAAAAAGGGTATTTTTTAGTTTTTTAAAACTTTTATTTATTTACCAGAAAATTTCAATATTTACCTACTAATCTATAAATATGATTTTTGTCGTAATATTTATAGGTGTATGCCGATTTTTGAGACTGAGATTGTACACAAAAACACATAAGAAGTAAGGAAATTTATTTTACAAGAACATTATTAACCCTAATACATTACATCTTTAACGCATTATATATTCATTGTCGAATACGTTTTCTTTGGAACAGGTTAGATATTTTCTTTAACTCAAAACAAAACTCTATATTAAAATTAAGTGTCAACAGATCTATAAATACATAAAAAAATTATCTTTTAAGAAATATTTACCATAATACACATACAACTAAAATATAGAGCGGAAATACTTTAAAGTCACAACATCAAATCATTTGAAATACAACTTCTCTATCGTAAAAATCCTTCCTGTATCACGAAATCATATCGATTTGTATTCTGCTATTGGAATCTTATGGCTGTTTTTATATATAGTCTGGGGAGGTAAAAATAAAATAATTAACTTCATCCAAGAAAGAAAAGTATTGATTTTATGTGAAACCGCAGAAGAAATCGGTTAACGTAAAAAGCCGAAGTGAGATAAGAAAGGAAGTAGTTACACACATTTCTGTTTTCTCTTCTGATATTTGCTTTTCTCGCTTTCGTTAGAATCTGCCTCCGGCAATTTAGATTTTGTTTCTTTTTTTTTTCTTTTTCTTTTTGGAAATCGGATTCTATCTTCTATTCTAGTTATTAGGAGTTTTCTTGTGGATTTGAAAGAAGTTGTGGTAGTTTTGCATAGATAAAGCATATTGAATTATAAAAATAAAATGAGTGAATTTCATAATAAAATAATAAAACAAATTTTTTATAAGACATTAGTTTGTTATACAAAGACATTTTTTGGTAGTTGAATTTAATTATCACAATGGATATTGTTCTAAAGACGTGGATATTTGTTCCTTATTTTAGGATCATTCACCAGGATTTTACGGAGTTCAATCATTAAAATTCTTATTAGGTATCATTAAAACGTGCAAATTCTTCAGCATTTTATTTGATTCTTCAAAATACAAATATTTAAAATTTTATGTACTTAATTCTAACAATCAGTACAACTTCATATAATTTAGATTATCATTTTATTTAACAGTTTAACCTTTTCTGACCCGGGTACACATACGTATGTGTACCTGTGGTTTTAACTTTCAACCTTATTAGCAGATGAAAACAATCAATTGGGATTGAAAGTTGTCTTTAATACACGTTCATATTTTTTTCATTCGTGTTTCTATTTTTTTCTTGGAGATTTTGGAGATTTTCAATGTACAAAGTAGCAATAACCGATTTGACAGGGAGCCAAAAGAGTAAGCAATTTTTTATTATATAAATAAAACTTTTCAACTTCATATTTTTTTATTTGATGTAGATGTGTTCCAGAGTTGATCATAAAATTATCACACTTTTAACAGTTGTGGTAATCTAATTAGAAAGTAACTTTTGAAACTTCTTTTGTTATTCGATTATAGGTGTAAATGAGGTTCAAGCTGAAATTTTGCATAAAATATCGTTTTTTTATGTCAACGAGGGACTTACTTTGTTGATTTATAGCTATACATTTAGTTATAAGCAAAAATATATATGCCATGATGTCTATATTTTGGTCACCAATTTAAAAATACATAAAATGTACATAGTACCTTGCTTTTATCTTTAAAATTTTGTGCTAATTCGAGATTGATTTGGTTTATTTATAAAAGAATACTAATTAAAAATTTTCTTTTTAATCTAAATTTTAATTTATGCACATTTATTTTAAGAAATATAATTATTGTTATATTCTGATTTAGAATATTTAACTTGGAAAGAAGTAGCGGAAATTTTGAATCAAAATGATTGTATCTCTGATGATACAAGTGAAGAGAATTCTGAAGATGTAATTTTTCCACATGGGATTGATGTATTAATTGAAAATGAAGATGAAGGGGTATAAATGATACTACAGAGATTTAGTACCAGATATTACAATAAACATCTGTGAAATAAAAGTTGGAGCATAACTTTTTCCGGTGTTCAATGTGATAGAATTAGAAATTTCCCTCGATTTATAACAGACAAATGTGCATCAAAATGTAAATATGAAGGTTGCAAATCTAGAGATCGTGTTTTATGTACTAAATGCAACTTTGTTTTGTACCTTTGCTTACAAAAAACTATTTTGAAAAATTTCATTTCAAAAATTAATTATCATGCATTTTTTCCATTTTTTTAAAAAAAAATTATTATTTAAATAAATGTAATTGAAAAAAAAACCACATTTTTTTATCGTTACAGTTAAGATCTGAGGTGCACATATGTGTGTCTATCAGCATAACAAAATTACTATTAAAAATGTTATTGTTCCTGCCATTTATACTTCTGACTATAATATTAGAAAAATCAAACCACCAAAAAGTTTTTATCCTCATTTAAAATATGCCACATTTGAAGAATATAAAGCAAATGTATTCGAATGAGAAAATTAATAGAAAATATTTTCTTTATAAAGAGAGAATTCAGAAATTAAAGAAAGCCTATAACGTAAAAATATCTTAAAATACACTGTTTCCGAAAAAGAATATGTACCCTTTTTCTTTATTTTTTCTAGGTTCCCAGTGTGTAGAGAGTGGTGAAAATTGGCCTGAAAGCTACTACAAGTTTTGAAATATTCTTTCCTGTGTGCACAAAATTGTCAACATGACGTCCACCAAACCCCAGAAAGCATTTTATGCTGTAGAATATGCAAAAACAATGTCTGCTATCACAGTTCAACGCAACATTCGGTGACAATTTGTGGTCGATCCACCAGACAAGAACTCATTAAAAGTCGGCCTACACAATTAATGACGAGAGAAAAGAGAAAAGCACCGGGTGACCACGTTCAAAAAAACTTTTTCGGACATGGTGCATATAAAACTATTTATTTGTTCAAAATAAGTTACTATTGAACATGAGATAAATTTAACTAACAAAATTTCAGAAATTTCTAGCAAATTTTTAAACATATTGAAAGGAAGATATTCAGCCTTTAAAGGAAATCGTCTAATATATTTGTAATCTTCATAACTAGTCATCCTTTTCATTAACACCTAAGAAATGTAATAAGTTAAGTTTTAAATCAGTGAGGAAAAAAGATTAGAATTCGTTGATTGTATCATTTATTTAGCGTTTCTTCAAAAATACACTTTTAAAATAACAACTCGTTGTTTCTAAGATATTTTTCATATAATCTTTTAATGTGTGAAATAAACTTATTAGTAAGTAAATGTTTATGAATTTCGCATTTTAAACCAACACGAGGCCTGTTGGTGATGGTCCTCGTAATTCTGAGCAACGGTCAAGTGACGAGATTGACACCTGAGCTTGCACCCCTTCTCTTCCGCACCACACCAATGTGAAGAAGTCCAGATTTTTCATGAAGTTTCCCCTCTACAAGTTAGGTTTTCTGTGAAATCGGGACTTCAGCATTGCTAGGTACGAGTTTGTGGCCCTGACCACTAGGTTACCAAGTCCACTAAAAACTTGCTAGTGATTCTTTTAAGCGCTCAAAAAAATTATATGAAAAAATAATAATAAAGGGATAAAATCGACTTTCAATAATTACTAAGAAATTTAACTTTTATGTAACAAAAATTTTTAAAAACTTAAATGATCTTCACAACCTGTCGTCTTCTGTAATATGTAAGAAATTGAATCATATAAGAGCCAAATTTGGAAAAAACTTCATGCAGTGATGATTATGTTCTCTCTTAAGTTTAGAAGCTTCATCTTATAGATTTTTTGTCTTTAATTTTCACGCATTTTTTTTAAAAAAATTAATACTAAAGAATATTTTTAAAATCCCTTGCTAAGGAAGCTGATGCTCTCTTGCTCTCTATATATAAATTACACTTCTTCCTAACCCGGATTATATTACCAATCACCTTCTTAGCTTTTAAGTGGATTTAATTTTAAAAATAATTACTAGAGACTTAGAATAATCTCCACTTCCGTGAATTAATTAAATTTTGGGCAGTTTAATCACTTATTATTAAACTGTATGATAATTCTAAATTTCTCAAGCTGAGTATTTTCACTTGATTTATAATACTAAGAACGTTATAAGTTTACCTTGTTAAGTACACTAACTGCTTTGATAATTAGTATAACCTTTGTGGGTGCTTGACTCTTCTAAGAACATTTTAGAACTTAATACGGCTTATAATGTTATAGCCCAGATTCCCCAAAGTTTGCTCAAAAACCCATTTAGAATTATTATTTTGATTTTACTTGTGTACTGTAAAATATTTGTAAACTATTTTCACACTTCGTAATTTTAAATTTGGTTATTCAATTATTTACTTACAGTATCTACTAGACAGTATTATAAGATATTGATTCAAATATATATATATGTGGGACGGTGTCTAGGGGAAGGTTCGATTTTAATGTTAAAATAAGCACGAAGAGTTAAAATAACTTAATTTATTAATAAACACAACTAAAACATTTACTATTTACAAGGGGTTTTAAATTATTCGAGATAGCACTATACTAATTCCGAAAACACGTACTCTTTCTCAAAACAACGGAGAGACCGATTTCCTCTGACCTGCCTTCGTTCAAGCTTTGGTGCAACTCTCAGTTTTTCCTTTCTGCCCCCTTTATAAATACATGACCTCATCGTATCGCGCAGCTAAAACTCACGTGGTCACGATTAGTGGTGCCATCTCTTACAATAAAAATCAAAAGAAGTAAAAGAAAACTTGCACTCCTTTCCTACATATATATACAGTGAATCACAAAAGTCTACATACACCCCCCAAAACACACAGATCTAGCACGATACTTCTATTTTCGAAAATACAACTTTATTTTCGTAATTATCATAGATAATAATTCATATCTAATAAAGAAAGTTAGGAATATATTCATTAAAATATATCAAAAATAAACAAAATAGGAAACTATATAGTCACAAAAGTCTACATACAGGGACAGAACAACACAATTTTCAATAATTAATAAGCAAAAATGTAATGTTAATATTTTGTAGGACCTCCCTTTTAAGCAATTACTGCCTGCATTCGGTTTGGCATTGACATAATAAGATTCTTCGTCGTCTCAGGTGAAATTTGGGCCCAGGCATGTTCTATGGCCTTCCTCAGAGTTTCCTTGCTGGTTATTGCTTGTTATCGAACTCTTATATCAACTTCCTCCCAGAGGTGTTCGATGGGATTAAGGTCCGGCGACTGTGGTGGTGAATGCCGTTGTTTAGGCGTGTGGTAGAGCAACCATTCCTTAACAATGTTAGCTGTGTGCTTCGGATCGTTGTCTTGTTGAAAGACAAAGTTGCTCCCAAGTCCTAATTTTTGGACCGATGGGTGTACACTGCTTTGCAGAATCTTTACGTATCCAAATTTATTCATGTTGCCATCGATGAACACCAAATTGCCCACTCCAGTTGCCGCCATTGCGCCCCAAACCATCACACTACCTCCGCCGTGTTTCACAGTTGGAGTCAAATTCTCGGGGTTCATTGCTATGTTTTTTTTCTCCAGACTTTTCCGCGGCCATCACTTCCAAACACGTTGAATTTGCTCTCATCGGTGAATACAACTGTTTTCCAAAAGTCAAAATCCTTGTCAATGTGTGCAGAAGCAAAATCAAGTCTCTTCTGTTGGTTCACAGATGAGATGAACGGTTTACTTCTGGAAACTCTGTCATTGTAACCGCCTGATCGAATAATTCTACGAACAGTTTCTGTATGTACTTTCTTTCCACTTGCTGTTGCAATTTGATCCGCTAATTTTGGAGCACTAATTTTCGGATTTATCTTCACTTTTCTTACTATGGCTCTTGCATCACGATCACTTAGCTTGTGTGGACGACCACATCGAGATTTGTTGAGCACATTTCCACGCATAACGTAATTTCTATAGATTGTTTGCACAGTTGACCGAGGTTTTTTTACAATTTTGGAAAAAGATTTCTTTTCACCTTTCAACTTTACGATCAGATTTCGAAGTTCTAAAGATGTTTCCTTTCCCTGGCTCATTTTGTTGAAGTTACAATGTTGAAAAATCGCGGAAAATGAAGATTAGAATATAGAACAACACGTGTCACCTCAAACTAAGGTGATCTTCGAAAAAAAATTTGTATGCAAAATTCTTATTATCAGCCAATCGAGTGTATGCAGACTTTTGTGACGTGACAATCGCTACACATTTCACAAAATTTCCCAGTAATTATTATTTCTGAACTTTTTTATTGTGAAAAGCATATTTTTTCGCTGAAATTGAAAGATCGATATAATTTTTCAAATTGAAACTTAATCAGTTTTAGAGATAACCCTATCTTGATAGGTGTATGTAGACTTTTGTGACTGACTGTATATATTCCTCCTGAATAAATGGAATTTATCGAATTGACTCAATGAATATTTATGAGAAATAATTAGTGAATAGAATTTTCTAAAAACGCAATGTTACAAATGTAAATTAACTTAGGTAAAAGTAAGGAATTATTGTCCATGTACCATTAGTTTAAGCGAAGTGAATAACACTTAAATTGATATCATGCTTTTGCCCTCAAAAATGTTCTCATACTTGAAATTAAGCAAGGATTTTGAAAGCCAAGTTTGTTTTAATAGACCAAAGATTTCTCAAGAGGATGAAAGGAAGGACGCCACAGCCTAAATGGTACATTTTGCTTGTCCGAGCCCAGCTAGGGAAAAGCTGGGAAGGGGTTTTTTTCGTTTGTATGTCGAGTTCAGGTTTTATCAACGACATTTTTCTGTGGTATAATTGGAGATGTCTCAAGGGCAGTCAGTAGGGTAAAAATCATGAAATGATTGATTTTGAGTTTTTGATATTTCTGAAATCTGTATTTCATTGCCTTTCTAGGGATATAACATCTATGCCATGTTTTCAATTAGAAGTATGTCAAAATGACATTTAAAAAATCATCAACTGGCGGGCTTCGCCCCCTTTTGACAGATATTTGCCTTTTAAATATCCTGAAACAATTGCAAAGCCTTCTTTTTGTTTATTCAAACGCAATTAACTTTAGATAACAGTATAACTATTCGATTAACTGTATTAGTTTTGTGGAGGGATTTCTAGTTACAACACGTTTCCAAGTGTTTTAAATTAGAATTATTTAGTATTTAGAAAATGTTCACTTTGACAAGGTAAGATTTTTTCAAAACTACTGTTTTCTAAAAATTAAATTTTTAAAATTGTATTTAAAAAAATAGAATTTTTAAAATTGTATTTAAAAAAATAAAATTTTTACCCTTAATTCGAATTTACTCGAAACGAACCCTCTGAAGAAGCAATCATGATTATACAGATTAGGTCGGATATATATAGTCTAGTTCAGAGATGCACAACCTTCTTAGGATGAGGGGCCAAAAAATTTAATAGAATCATATCGAGGGCCAAAGTATTACGCGATGGCAAATACGTTATAAACTTGAAAGCACTGCTTTATGACAATACACATTTATCACAATTATTACTTACTCAGGTACACATTATACAGTTTATAAATGGATGAAACACAAACACTTTCAAAAAGATTAAAATACTTTAGCTCAAAAAAAAAATTCCTGTTAAAAAGGTGGCAAGTTTGAAATTATATAACAAAGGAAAAGTTTTGCTAACTATACAGAGAACACAATTAAAATTTTGAAGAAAAAAAATTAGTACTTAAAATTTGTAAAATTTAATGAGACGGCTGGAACTGAATATTTAAAGTGATTGATTTTACGTCCGGCTTAAGACTTGTTGTGGCAATACGTAGGACAGAAGAAAGGTTCTTATCTGCTATTCTATTTCTTATTTTTGATTTGTTTCAATTCATTAGTGAGAAAATTCGCTTACAAATGTAAGTGCTGCCAAAGAAAGTGGCGCATGCAGCTGCATTTTGCTGTAAGTACGAAACTTCCTCGGGTAAGTTTTTATAAAATTCTAATATCGATTTTTCTTTGAATTGATTTTTGATAACTTCAGAGTTCTGTAAATCAATTAAGGCTAACTGCATACTCTCATCCACTAGATTTATATCAACAGGAAATGGAGAAGAAAAAACATCAATTTTTGTTTGGCACTTTTTTAAATCTAAAAACCGATCATCAAATGCATTGCACAAGATTTGAATTTGTTACTCATACTGCACATTCATGTGTGGAAATTTTTTTGCCAGGAGGGAAAGTGAGCAAAATTTGTAGTTTTTAGCTGGTTTTGAAACAAACTTAATTTTGTTTAAATGCCTTTACGTTATTTATCAATTGAAAAATAAATTGATTCTTTCCTTGTAGCTTTGTGTTTAAGTCATTCAAATGGCCTGTCAAGTCTGTGAGAAAAGCCAAATCACACTGGAAACTTGCTTCTTTTAATTTTCTAGTATTTTTACCAGTCACTTAGAAATGTAACAATTTCATCAAATACTTCTATAAAACGCTTAAGTGCAACTCCTCGGCTGAGCCATCTAACTTCAGTGTAACAAAGAATATCAAAAGGCAGATCATCAACATCTTTTAAAAATTCTTTAAATTGCCTATATTTGAGGGCATTACTACGAATAAAGTTAATTGCTTCAGATACACACTGCATTAAGGTTGCAAATCCTAATTCTTTACCACATAAACTCTCTTGATAAATAATGCAATGAAGCTGCAACAGTTCTACACCACAATGGGCAAGGCGTTCTTTTAGCAGCGTAACCATTCCAATTTTCGTGCTAATCATTGATTTTGCTCCCTCTGTGCCACTTTACGTTATACTCTTTTGCCACAGTAATCTTTCAACTACATATTAAGTATGTGAAAGTATCATTGTAATATATAAAACAGTATTTATCAGTATTTATCTTGAAATTTCCAATTTTGAAAATCCTCTTTTCTCTCTCTCATTATCTAAAATATTTTATATGGCTTTATAAATAAATGATACAAGACTAAAAATGCGAAATCAAAAAAATATTATATCCATTCTGTGATAACGATTTCAACATTCCCGATCTACTAGCAAAACCACGGGGTTCTTAAAAAGAATGATCATTGCAGCTAAGTAGAAGTTAAAAATTATTATTGGTAACACTCGCCATGAAGAAAAACGTGGGTTCGACAGGTACTTTTGATTGGCTCAGCTTAATTTCGAATCGAGACTGTTCCTGCACGCACACGTGAATACGAACTTCTCTGCATCCAGACCATGCGATGGAAAAAATAATGGCTTCCGATTATCACATCCGCGAGCTTCTCCTATACGAAAACTCGTACTCGTAGATAGCCATGAAGGAAACATTTAAAAGCCGCGTATTAAATTTTAAAAAAAACTTAATGAACAACTGTAAAATAATGATTCGCTGTAATACTGTTTTCGTATACGATTTTCCTTTGTTTAATTTAAAAAGGTCAATTCCATATTAGATTACTTTTCTTTTACAATACACATTCGCGGGCCAACTTTAAAGGCTTCACGGGCCAAAATTGGCCCGCGGGCCATAGGTTGTGCCTCCCTGGTCTAGGTTGTTTTCAAGCCAGTATGATTGAGATATAGAGAATCTGACTAGGAGAAGAAATTGCTACCGATCAGGTATTATTATATTTTATAGCGCGTCTCAGATATTACATAGTTGAAGGTATTAAAGTGACCATTGGTCATCATAGTTAAATTATAACTCAGATATTTAGAGCAGTGGATTGATCCTAAAAAAGGAGGATCGATATTTAAGAAGTCTTCTCATAATTTGAGCCACTCGTTGTTTAATCTCCTATTGCTCAGATTAGGAACATATCTTCTAGTTTGAATTATTTGATTTCTGTCTGTTGACAATTTGTGTGTTCAATAAATAAATTGATTAAACAACATGGCTAGTCATCCTTCACTTCTTCACATGGGTCTAGGCGGGGTAGAGAGATCTCAACCCTTATAAGACTCATCCCAAATGTAGCTTGGGTACTATGAAAATTTACACTTGGCAATCGGTCTTTCCCGTATTATTTAACGTGTTCTTTTTATGGTTTCGAATAATTGAAACGTACCACTCGGTAGAATTTTCTGCATAAAGAGGGCACCCTTCTGCTGAGCACTTCCCGTCACTCTTTTACTGAAAGACACTTTGTTGACTACATTCTCCCAACACAGAAGAACACTAATCCAACAAGGCAGTGTATTATCGGCTGTTCGAAAAGAAAAAGTAAAAGAAAGAAGGTAAGAGAAGGAAGCAAGATTCTACTGTTCAGATTGCAATGATGGGTTATGTGTGGTGCCGTGTTTTTAAATATATCATATACGATCAAATGTTGATTAATAATTTCATAATCATTCAAATAAATACAAACGATGTAAAAATAAAATTTGTGATTCAAGATAAAAGCTAGGTATTCTAAGCTTTTTATTTATAGCCAGTGTGAATTCACTCCGAAGTGTTTAATAATTACTGGCATACATAATACCAACTGTACAGGTAAATTAATCCTTTATTTAAATAAATTTTATTACAATAATTTTGGGGAAATTTCGTACGTGAATGGTGCTATTATGTTTAAAAAGACATGTGTGTTTGAAAATAAGCATGAAAAATTTGACATTTTTTTTATTTATAATCGAGAAATAAAATCAGCCTGGAAGGGGTTAACATTCCTTTTTATGAGTTTACAATGAATTTGTGTTTGCTAAGTCATTATCATTATTTTCCTCTAAGTTTACCATTTCATCTTAATAAATTAATACTTTAATTTTTTTTCACCAATAAATCATATTGTCGAAATAAACTATCATTCGGTTCATTGAGCATAGTTATATGTAATATTTAACATAATTACGTAATTAATTTTAAAGTTCCTTTGACTACTGCTGCGTATTAGTAACTTTTCCACTTACTTCTCTCTTTCTACAGCATAATAATTATCAAATGCGAAGTTACACAAAAGTATTTATATATTGTTGTTATGAAACATTTTATCAATTTCAAATTTGGGGCATATACCTATTAGTTTTCAGAATTACCAAGTGACCTGAAAGTCCGTTAACGTTTAAAAATTCAATAACTCACGGAATAATGAAGGAAAAGACGAAACCCTTAACACACGTGCTTGCAATGACATGGAGTTTTAGTGAAACTAAAAAAAAAAATGCCAACAAATGGCACCAAACAGCAAAGAACCGCATGAAAATCCTGTATAAAATCAGTTTTAGTCAGAGAGGCAATAGATAGACCAGCATTTACGGCGTGTTGTTTTTACCAGAAAAAGCATTGTAAGTAAAGCTGCACTATCAAAATGGAGAATTTATTTCTGCAGCTTTACTATCCTATCGTCATATTAGGGCATGAAAGATCTCTTCCGCATATCGCTTAGTTAGAACCACGTTCTGAGCCACACCTTCCATCATGCTTGGTCTCCCAGGTTACCATATCTCAGTCTGTTTGATTGTTGTTTGTGGATTACCTGAAGTCAAAGTCTACCGTTATCGTCCGACCTCAGGAGGGATACTAGGACACATCTCTGACGACAATTACTCACCATATCTACATGTATTGTGTAAAGTGCTGTTCTCAACATTGTCTCTTGACTAGAGGTATCGTTGATGAATGACGACCGACATGTTGAACAATCTTTTTAACGAACATTTTTATTGCTAAAAATCAATTGGTTTACTAATTATTGCTTCTATTACATAAAACACCATCTTTTGGCCATTTTTTACTCTTTTTATTGGTTTTTCTAAGCCCCATGTCGTTTCAAGCATGTTTGTCAATTTTTAACTCTTTTCTTACGTTATTCCAAGTATTATTGAATTTTCAAATGTTGACGGACTTTTGGATCCCCTGGTACTTTATTTAATTAAGTACATTCTTCCTTTTTGAACAAAATCCTTTTTAAAATGAATTCTCATTACTTAATCCCCACCAATAAAATAAAAATCATTTGGCAGTAAACGACCTTCCTGTGACCTAAAACAATGCTTTGACGACACACAAAGCGAGATGTAAGAAAATATAACGGTCTTTTCCGTTGAAACCATCAATGACAAAAAAGACGTAGAGTTACCGTACGTGGGTTAATTTCCAATCGTTTCGCTTTTCAATGTTTAATTTCTTGCGGAAGCGGGTTAAAAGCTGGAAGGTTCAGAATGGAACGGTTCCGGCTCTTAATTTCGGAAAGTCGTTAAGGAAGTTATAGGATAGATTTACAGTCTTTGAATTAATTAAAGTGTTATCTTTGGAGCTCTTTTGTTCGGAATAACTAACAATCAATCGTTACATATTGAACCCACCACACACGTTTTATCATTATTGCTGAGGGAAAAATACTAAAATTTACTGACTTAAATGCTTTTTAGAATAAATTATATTATATATTAATGGCTAAGTATATCATGATAGCATTAACTTCCTAATAATTATAACAAAGATTATAAATATTAATACTTACCCAATAAAAAAGTTAATACATTAATCCTATTTTATTTATAACTATTTAAAAAATATATTAACCCCTTAGTGGACGATTAAAAAATACGCTATTCGCTGTCCAGTGTCACCGTTCTTCGCATAGACGATCGTATACTGAGTATTAGGGGTAGGAGGAAGAAAGGCACAAAAAGCAAATGCTTCTCTAAAATAATTAAATTCTTCGCAAACACTGTCAATGTCATTTTATTGCATTCCAAACCCCCTTTGGAAGAGTTTTATTGATAGCAGCGCAATGAAAAGAATCGTATTTTGGAAAGACGTATATGTACGCCAGGGGCACTCAACACACGGGATGAGAGAGACGGATATATACGCCAGTGGAAATTAAGGGGTTAAAAAATTTAAAATTTTCATTTACTTATTATGCTTCTCAGTGCACATAGTCGTATGACTATCGCAGGAAAAACAATTTACATCATCGGTCACAGCTATCTTGAAGAAATTTTGGAGACTTTACCCATCACATGGAATATAAACTCATCATGTAATAACGAATTTTCCGTTTAGTAAATTAAATAAAAGAAGCATTGCAGAATTCTGTCTTTAAGTACAGTTTTCATTGATAGGCATCTCTACTTGTTTTTTTTTAAAATTTTTAATGTGTTGCGGTTGTATATGTCCAAACCAATTTTGAGAGAAAACTCTTTATTTGCACTATACGGAGTTCTGTAACTTTTTTACTATAAAATGAGTGGCATAACATTTTAGATTTGAACTAATAAATATTTGATAACAGAATACTTTTACAGTGCACGAAAACACTTTAAATAACTTCCATGGAGTTTTGACAGGCGGAAGAAAAATCATTTCACACACACGCACACACAAAAAAATAATTAAATATAATAAAAATTATAAAATCTACAATAGTGTACATTTATAAATAAATTACAACTAGAGTACAACTATAAAGTACAACGGAAATTTATTGCTGTTTTTCATTATTGGAGACACTGAAAAAAAATATAAGAACTTTGTTAGTATATAGTTTATTATAGTTTATATATCACAAACAAAGCTCATTCTTTTTAATTTATAATCGATGCATTATTTGCATTGGGTCATTACTTCGGACGTATCAGTACAGTGATTGCAAAGGTCGAAGGGTAACTCAAAGTGAAATCTCGTCAGAGCTGGGACTGAGCTATGGTAGCGTGCAGCATATCGTTTCTGTTGTGCTGCGATATTCCAAGACAGTGCTGTGAAAACATCCGCCTGATTTCTACCAAGACCTGGTTAAACACAAATTGGTTCTGCGTTCTAATAAATGCCTAAAAAGACTTGGTGATTATGTTGAAATGTGATAGGCACATATACCTCTTAATTCCTTTTGTATTTTCTGTTTATTGTTAATAAATATTTCTTTATTCGACTGGTAACCGTTTTTTCTGATCACCCCTCGTAGTAGGATGGAACGTTACACGAACGTTGCTTTCGCTGATTTGCATCTGGTATGTGGAACCACTGATTGCAATAGATAAGCCGCACACAGCTGTTGCTCGCCCAACATTATGCTAGGAAGCAAACTCTCAACCACGCTTTCTTTGCACGCTTACACCAGAGATTGTCAGACAGCTAATCCTTCATCATGGACACACTAGAACGTGAGCGAAGAGTAAGAACGCAAAATGACGAGGAGACTGCTGTCTTTGGTACGAAACAATCCTAATATCAAAGAGTGTAGGCTGTCTCCAATCATGTCAGTTTTACCATATAACCATTCGGCATGTCTTTAATACTAACGACGCACATCCCTATCGCCCCGAAATACACCCTTAAAGTCCTTTTATAATGTTCCTTTTTCTTAATATTTTGCTGTACTCAGGATAATAAACATATTTTATCATCTTATTCTTGTCCTGTCTCTCTTGTGATTTGTGACGTCAACACCGCAGCAGGAATCGTTTTCGACCATGCATCCCTATGTTATTTCCCATTGCCTTGGTGTACTCTATCTGTCTATAAAGTTTATAATCTATGTACTGATAATTTATGTATAACAGAAGGAGAATCAATATATCCAACACAAAGTATTTCTGAAAATTAAATAGCGTAGCACAATCGACATCCACTGAAATTTTGATTTAAACTAATAAATGGAATTATTATTTAATGAAACTATTTTTTTAACATATTCTTAATCGTTGTTTGTATATTAAGTTAGGATTAATAATCTTTAATATCCATATATAGATGCAGAATAATTTGTTTGTTTTGAATATTTAATTACAAGCAAATAAGAAAAATTAATATATATATAGAGAGAGGTAGATAGAGAGATACATAGATAGATTATATTTATAATTGATAGAATTAAAATTGTATATGTATATGTATACAATAAAAATAACAAAAGCAAATTTTGAAATCGTAAATAAATATTTAATCAATCCTAAATATTGATTAACCGCATATATTTTAGAGAAATATTTGTACTGATCGAGTGACTTGAACCATTTTAACGACTCGTTCTGAACGGATTTAAAAAAATTCCAAAACTCAGCCTCTAGAAACTTTATGTCGACATTTATTTAAAAAGTTCTCAGTATACTTAAAAAGTATACCGACTCGAATAGTCACCATACAAATCTAGCAATCTTAAACAAATGTATACGTAATTCTTTTCGACGCAATTTAACCCTAATCAGTGTTCATTTATCAAAACAAAGAACAAAACTTCACACCTACTTTCTGTATAAATAGAACACATTCTACCCTCTCCCTCTTAAGAATCTTTCTTCTATCTGTTCGACCCATCAATCATATTGCATGTCCCAAGAATATAAATTTCGACGCATTCAGTTCTCCCATCATTCGAAACACAGAAATCTCTCTTAAGACTGATAGCGATCGGCGAACCGCGATTAATCAAAACTTGAAAAAGAATGAATATATTTTGTTCTTGTGTTGGCAACCACTCGCAACATTGCCTTCATTCATCTTCAAAGGCGTTTTGTAGAAGGAATTATTCTGTTTAGAATACTTATAACTAAATTTATTTGAAATTCTCAGCTATTGCACCGATTTAAACATTGAATTGTGTTATCAGAACTTCAAGTCAACTATTTGTCATATAATTTAATTTTTTTGTAAGATATTTGAATGGATTTCTATAATACTGATGTTCTCTCCAGAATCTAATTTTTCCCCCTAAAAACCTCACTAGGTACTCTTATAAAGTAAATAAAACAATAATAATGATCGTTTAAAAAAATTACATTTCATGTGATGAAGGGGAAAAAAGCGGTCCTGGATTAAAATAGAGAGGAATTAGTTCGAAGATCAGAAAGAAAAATAAATTAAGTTCAATTGACAACACCTGAATAGATTTTAAGGATTTTTTCCTTAAATAATACTTTCCAAACACAATACTAATTTCAAGAAGGATAATTTAAATTTAAAATGACTCAAGAAAATAGTGCATTCGCATTAGAAAGGCAATATAATGAACTAACCGAAACGTCCTTGCTTCGTTAGGTATTTATCATGATGTTGTAAGAATATATAATGTTTGTATAAATTATTGGTATCTAAATCCTGGCATTAAGCGTTTGATTCTATCGAAAAACATTGTTAAAAGTTCTCACCTCTTGATGTAAAAGAACAGGACTTCTATATATATATATATATACATATTAATTTCTAAAACTAAAGTAGAATAATCTTTTACGCTTCCGTAACCCCCTCCTTCAAATTGGACTTCCACAAAACCCATTTTTAGTGAACCTCTAAACAAAAGAAACATGCTTGCCAAATTTCAACTCAAAATCTTATTGTTAAAAATCTTAAATATTTTAACAATACCCTTAACCCTCTTTTGAGAGCCGATTTCTGAAATGACGTAGTTTTAGCGGATCTCTATTCAACAAAAGAAACAGGCGCATCAATTTTCAAGTATGTGGGTCTAATAGTTAAAAAAAACGGGAATATTTATCTATAATGCCCATTAACCCTTCGCAATCGCTCTAAGGGGTCGATTTTCAAAAACCCCGTTTTTAGAACTCATCTCCATTAAAGGAACATGCCTGCCAGATTTCAAGTCTGAAGATTTAATTGTTCAAAAACGAATATTTATATATAATACCCCTTAAGCCCTCGCAATTCCCCTTAGGGTCTCTTTTCATAAAATCCATTCTTATCGGATATCTACTCCATGATAAGAACATGTGTACAAAATTTCAAATACGTAGTTTTAATAGTTCCGGAAATATCATGATGAGTAAGTGAGTCGTTTTTCTCATTTTTAGGTAGATATGTAGATAGATAATTTTTTTTATGAAAAGGAATTTTAAAACTTTTAATCAAAAGCTAACAAATTTTCAAAATATTAAAGCTGTGATCTTAAATTATTTAAAATTTGTTATTCATCATTTGACGTAAATTATACTAACACGCACTCCCTTCTGCAAAAATAAAGATACAAACATTCTATGAAAATATTAAAACGTGAGAAATATTTCAAATTTCAATGTCAAATACAAAAAAATTGTTTTGTTAATAATTAATTTCGAATGTAGTTTGTGAATAATTCTTATAAAATTGTACAAAAATGTGCTTTTAAGTTCTTGTACGCAATTATAGCTACTTTATCAAATATAAAATATATCTTGAATATTGAAAAAGAGTAATTTTTCAATATTCCAGTCTAAGAATAGTTATATTTTCAATGTAATTATTTATTAAATATAATAAAGATAAGATTATTGGGGTAATTCGAAACCCATAGAGCAAAAGGAACGATTAGATGGAATACAGGGGCATTTTGATTGTAAAAGCAACAAATATAAAAATATCTTAATTTAGGAAATAAAAAGTATACAACATACTCAAAAGGATATGGACCGCATAAATTTTACCAAGGTCTTGTTTCACCCATTCAGAATGATTTCAAAGAAACAAACAAAACATGTTAATGATTTATCTAAGAAGTGGAAAACTGTGAAACATAAAAATATCACAAAATTCTTTACGAAATGTTTACATCGATATATAAGCCTGCTCATAAAGAATAAAATCGTCAGACTCCGACTTAACAAATTCATCGGAACCGAACATTTTATTCATTAAATTCGGGTTATTCATAATATTAGGGTCGATAAAAATAGAAATTTTTTGCATTTACCTTTTGGAAATTTACTACACAAAAAATATCCACAGTTAGAAATTACACACGTTTTATTCCACAGTTAAAATACTGGTACTATTGGATTAAGTAAGAAAAGTCCCTGTCCAATTCAAAACTCACGCGCTAGGTTACACTTTGTGCCTGTAAAGTCTAACCCATTCCCGTCGAAATTTCCTGCATGCGAGAATTTTTTTTCTTTCTGTTCCGGACAAAAAGGATATGCCATTTGAAATAAAAATCAATTTCTTCTAATAAAAAGTAATAAAACAGAGTTGAAGAGGGAGGGAATGATTCTTTGAAATGATTCTTTATTTCTGGGTTTGTAATTCGTTAAATATAGGTTTTTTGCCTTCATTTTAATCGGGGTTAAAGAAAAGTTTTTTAAATCGTGAAATTCGTTAAATAGGATCGCAGTAAACTGGAGTCCGACTGTATGTATATTTTTGGTTTTAGAATTTTTAATTTCTCAGTTATGCTGGATATTTAATATAACCCTCACATTTACTTATCTTTCCTTTTTTTATAATGCACATGCATGCGTGTGTATATAAACATCGATTTTTCAGGTTACAATACTTATAGGGAACTTCCACTCTTGTTGGTAAAAGGAAGATCTGTTATTAAATTAACAACCACTTTTATTGTGTAAACTGCTATCAAGTTAAGCCAACGAGGCGCAAGTCAGATTGAATTTACTCTAAATATATTTATAATTAAAATAATACTTATGAATACATGTAGATATATATTCGCTGGATTCCAAGAGGTCTTCAATCCCTTTTTCAGGAACATTGACGATTCAAATCCATACTCTACTATAGTTTAACAACAACACGTTTGATTGCTATTTTCCTTTTTTCTTTCGCACGTTCGAACTTAATACACCTAGCCTTAAATAGCAGTTATAATTAACATAATTGTGGTTCCTTTACATAAAGGTCTCTTTCAATCAAATAATGTGTTGAAAACGTAGTTAGAAGCAGCGATAACTCGCAGTAGTTGATAATCTACTATGGCTCTTGACCCGTATATCTATTATATAACGTTGTAAAAAAATGATTGTGTTTTTTTTCATATTATTATCTTCTGCTTTGATTTAATAATTTATATAATTCTAATTTTTCTTACTTTTTTATTTTATTACTGATTTTAATCGTTTTGTATTATAAGATTTGTTCCAAAAATTGGCATCATTTTTTGTCATGAACCTCGATGCAAGAAATCTTCAGTTGGCTGTGAGAATTTTAATTTATATGTGTTTTGACACTTGGTTAATAGAAAAGGCTGTTGCTTTTTTTAAAAAATTTTCCCTAATTGATTTCATTAGATTTTCGTTTGCAGAGATTTTTTTTCAATATTCTTACTTGTGAATATGTGTTCTTGTTTGTTACGTCCCAGTTATAATTAAGCCGTTTATTCTATTTCGAATTAATTATTTGCACCTTATTTTGAGAACTGAAACGCCGAAACAAAAACGGCAAATCGGTCATTATGTATGAAACGTATTTCTCTTTTAGGTTTAGTTGAATGGTGTGAATAGAATCCTTTACGAACTTAACACCCAAACAATACTTAAAGAATAGAGAAATCATAGCAATAAAAAATGAATGACACAGCCAGTTTGTAAATAATCAGAAAGTATATTTATTGACGAGATGAAGTAGGTTCAAAACATTTTTTGATTAAGAGAGAGAACAATAAACCTACGTCCCAGGATACAATTTCCTCTCATTACAATGGTTTTGTGGCACCATCTGTTATTACTTAACACCAGATTAACCAACATTGCTTGAGGTAAAAGCTTCCTATTCTAAGTGAGCGCCTGTGTGAATTGTGTTTTCCTGAGATACGATCGTGCCGTCAAGCATCTTAACAAAACATTCCGTTCACAATTAATGGCATTTAAATTAGAGAATTTGGGGAGAATTCAAGGATTAGTGTTTGTTAAGGTAATTAATACCTGTGAGTATGTATAAAAAATGATGAGAGATAATTTTGTATTTCTAAAATTAAGTAAAATACAACAACATTATATGTAGGGATTGCAATACCGGGATACCGAATACCGGTATTTTGATCAATTTGTATAAATTTGTAATACCGGGTTTTACAAATTTAAGTACCGGTTTGTTTGGTATTTATTAGAAGTTTTTAAAATTGTCTCTACTATATGTTCAGAAAAAAGACTAACAATTTCAAATTTTATCAAGTTTATACTAAATTGTCTTAATTTTTTTACTCACAAACCTATCCACATTCAGAATTCCGTACAGTTAGCGAAGATGTTGACATTAATGTCGATAGTAAAAAGGAATTGTCCCTTAAATTAGCAATAACTAAAAAAAAATTCAAGTAACCAAAATACAATACAGAAATCAGCTATATCCAAAACCATCCGACGAGAAATCGATTTATATAAAGATGGGGTTTTAGAGGTAAATACTTGGAAAAAGTATACCGCGCATTGCTAACAGTACTGTCTAGCGTAGTTGCCGAAAGAGTGTTTTCGGCAACTGGTAATTTATGCACAAAATTACGTTCCCGGCTAAATGGCAATACAATTGACGCAGTATGTTTTAAAGATCACATCTCAAAATTTTGTAATGCAAGGGTGATCAAATAAAAGGTACGAAACGACATAAAAATGAAACAGTTAAATATTGCATATACGCCAAGGAGAATGTAGCGAGACATTCGGGATGCATGGAGATCTGACTGGATCGGATCATGCCGGGTGCGCATGCGCAGAGAGAGCAAAGCTCTTATAAAAGCGGCGTCCAAATGATCGAGCACAGAATTACTCGAGCACAGAAAAGCATTAACTCGATGTGTACTGTGAACACTCCGACGCCTACGCAGGCATCAAGAACAAAGACGGGCTGCCACGAGGTGTGGTCTGCTCCATGATAACGCGCTCCACATCTCCAGAGTCACACAAATGAACTGGAAGTTCCAATGGAGACGTTGAAAATCATCTACAGTCGAAATGTCACCTGCGATTTCCATGTTTTGTCCACTGAAAAACATGAAAGGAAAGCGCTTCAACTCGACGACGTACTCAAGACATTGTGAAGACTGGGTTCGTCACAGCACAGGAATTCTGGAACAAGGAATCCTGCAGCTTGTTCATCAGTGGATCGTTGTGCTCAGCCTATGGTGTATTTTTGAATAAAGTCTATATTTGTACCCACCGTGTCGTTTCGTACTTTTTCATTTGATCACCCCTTGTAGTACCACAAACGAAATAGTGATATTTACACTTTTTGTGATGTTCTTTTACTTTTTTGTGATTTTTTATATACTGTTACAATGTAAAAGTTACAAATTATTTTTTGCGATACTTACACTCTCTGATAAAACCGGCAAATAAAACAAAGAAACACCTGTGTTTTCTTTCTTTTTCTAAAATGCTCCGGTATCCTAGTATTAAAATGTAAAAAATACCGAATAGCGATGTTAAGCTTTTGGCCCAATACTGCAATCCTTACATATATGTTTCTGAATTCTTAAATTTCTTTCAGAATAATAATTTACATATTAATGGTAATTTTTTAAATTAAAAAAAACTCCCACAACAAAACAGTATTAAAATCCTGACATATTTAAAATTGAATATACCAGGCTATCTAAAATTTATTAATATGCGAACATTCAATAATTGGCATGATAAAAGCAAAGCACATGATAAAAATGATATGTCGTTTCATCAAAAGCAAAAGAGCGCAGAAAAGGTTCAGCAGAGGGCGCTTTGCATGATAACAAAAAAAAATAATTAGCATAACAATTTTTTAGCAGTAAACGATGTTCTTTATAACTAATTTTCAATATGCCGGTCGAGGGACAATGCTGAGAACATCACTGTGCAGCATATCCGTAGGGTATGGTAAGAAATTGCCATTGTAGGATGGCATATTTAATAAGGCCTGACGATATATATCGATTTCAGATAACCTGTGGTAACGTTCAGTTACCTCTTACATCCGAACCCTCTTGTCTACCTGTAAACCCGGCTAGATGTGTAGGAGGAACAGAATAATCCACAGACATGATTTCCAATCTAATTAATTTACTAATTCTTATTAACAATTATCAAGCAGACACAATACAATTCTAATTAAGGTTTATGATTTATAGTAGAGTGCAGAGGTGAGATTCTATTACACGGGAATACTACTACAGACCCTCAACTGAATCTAAGACAGCTTAAATACGCTCAATTATAACTACGTCACACACGAATAACTAGCTTCTACTTAATTAAATGCACAGTACCTGAACCTTCAATGCATCGGATCCTACACTGGAAACTTCCAGGCACTCTCTTCGGCTGGATCAAATGACGTAAGCTCCACGCTCTGTAATCTTTAACTAATTACACTGCTTTTCAATCTTTAACTAGCAACTAATTCTCAAACTTATGATAACTCCTATTTGCACACATCCAACATATCGACTTCAGCGTGTCAACAACTCGTTTCCTTACTGCCAACTCGCGAAAACTGAATTTATATAATATACCTCATTTACATAAATTACATTTGCTTACTCGATGAAAGTTTGTTGAAATAAATATTTTGCTTAAAGAGATAAGAAGAGATTAGTGGAACCGAGTATAGATCCGCCACAACCCCACAAACAATAATCACTCGGATTGGGATCTGGGGACCTGAGAGGCCAAACATGATGGAAGTGGGGACTCAGTCCGCGATTATCACCAAACAATGTACACAAGAGATCATTAACACATGTAGCAAAATGAGATGGAGCGCAATCCTGCAAGAAAGTCTAACCTCCCTAAATGCATTTATCAACCAGGCTGTGGATATGATTCTATAACATATCATATTAGGGGAGTTCTATTCTCCCCTCATGCTGACAGTTTTCAAAGAAAAATGCATTTCATCGTAGAAAAAAAGAATGGAGTGGGCGACCATTTTTTAACACCCTTTAATACGCTTCATTTGTAAGTAACGGAATCTTTGAACTCAATTTTTAACAACTTTAAAAGGTCAGATTGATTCGACATTTTGCTCACTTGTCCAGGACCAATGACAATAATTTAATAATTTTGTTCCATTGTCCAGATCAGGATCAACGATTTCCATTTTCAGATCTCATCCCGTACATGTGACTAATTTCAGATTCCATTTCCAAATTTTGCGACTGAAGTTACAACTTAGTTCCATTAAATATAAATAGGTGTTTTTTTAGTTTTTTTAAACTATAATTTATAAAATTATTCTTTTTTGGTTTTAATAAAACCCCATACAATTTCAAGCATGTATGTCAATTTTTACTTTTCTGTACCTACATTATTCCGTGTATTACATAAAAGATTTTAATTACATAGTTTGTTTCTTATCCCAGAAGAAAATATTGTATTTTTTCTTAAGGCCGTCTTCGGCTAATGTTAAAGAATAGGGACGAAATTCGGAATATTTTTTCAGATATAAAAGTATTGAAACATTCATATTATAATCTGGCTTCACTATCCTGTAGAGAATCACTTATTTTATCACACTATTTATTTTTATCAGACCAAAATAAAACTGCTGCGATTGGTATCTACCTTTTTCGTGGCGCACTAAAAAGTAATACCAGCTTTGGAATACCGTACTAAGTCTGCAATGATAAAAATACCAATTTGCAGCCCCTTTTGAAATTTAATATATATACATATACAAAAATACAATATTTTTAAAAATTAGTTTGCAGTTAACCAAAAGGTGGCGCTACATGTTTCATAAATTAATAATACACTGCTGTTTGGAAAAAATGCAAAGCCATGAAGGAATCATCAGAATTAAATGATTCCTTCATGGCAATGCAGTAAAAATCAATTATAGGATGTTACGAAAAATAATAAAATTTCAGTCACCGCGCATGCGTAGCGGTATAAATAGAGAGCTGTAGCGGGACGTTGAAAATAGTTAATGATTAGTTGTTAGTGGCGAACGTTTAGTGAGTCCTAAGTATGCCTCCACGAAGCAATAAGGAGAAATTCCAACAACTTACGGAGTTTGAACGGGTAAGAATTATCGGCCTTCGAGTAAAAGTATTTTCCTATCACGCAATAGGAGCTCGTGTGCAGTGGAACAGTTCCATAGTGATGCGTGTTTGGAAGCAGTGGACCCAAGAGCACCGAAAACTCGAAAAAATGGCAGTGGATGACGGAAGGTGACGTCAACGCGTGACACTCGACACCTGCTCCGCATGGCGGTGAATGACAGTAGAGCTTCCTCCAGGCAGTTGGCAGCACATAGGTCTAATGCTACAGGTGTACTAATGTCGGCTTCGTCAGTTTGTCGACGTTTGCTGCACCGTGGATTGCATGCAAGGGTGCCTTTATACAGGATCCGACTCACGCAAACCATCGACGGCTGCGTCTGCAATGGGCTCATGAGCACAGAACCTGACAAGCTGATTGGCACCAAGTTGTCCTTTTAGATGAATCACGCTTCAATTTTTGAGACTATGATAGCCGCATTCGTGTTAGACGCTATGCCAGGGAAAGCTGCCTTCCAGAGAGCATTATCGAAGGACATTGTGGCCTAACACCCGGAGTTATGGTTTGGGGTGTGATTTCGTATCACGGACGATCCAATTTGCTACGAATGGAGGGTAATCTCTATAGCAACAGGTAAGTCCGTGAAGTGCTACAGCCCGAAGTCGTTCCCTTCCTTCAAGGCATCCCTGGAGCTATTTTTCAGCAGTATAATGCACGCCCACATGTTGCAAAGACTATTCGAGACTTCTGTTCAGTCCAACATATTCTACTTCTTCCTTGGCCTGCTTATTCGCCGGATATGTAGCCTATTGAGCACGTGTGGGATTTGGTTAGAAGGCGTCTCACTCGTGATCCGCGTCCTGCAGCTTCGAAAGACGAACTTTCACTGGGCATACAAGCAATATGGAATTCTCTACCACAAGGAGATATTCAAAATCTGTTTAACTCCATGCCACGTCGTATAGCAGCCCTTATTGCAGCGCGTGGTGGCTACACCAAATACTTATTTCGGACACTTAATTTTTTTTTTTTGCTTTGAACATTTTGTCACTTATTTGTACTAATACAATTCGTTTGTGCATTAAATTTCATTTAATTCTGATGATTTGTTCAAAGTGTTGAATTTTTTACAAACAGCTGTATACTTTATTTTACTTTAGTATCTTTGTGTACGTTTCGGAAACCTTTTTTAAATTTTATATTAATATGTAAAGTTTTTTAATATATATATATATATACACACACAGAGAGAGAGAGAGAAATTTACTATTATTTTACCATAATTTACTAATTTTACTTTTATGTGGTACTGTTAATACTCCTTTGTATTTGGTGGGAACTTTAATCTGTTGTTGTTGTTTCCTTCCCGCAGGGAAGGAATGGAAGTTGCCATTGCCTGCGAGACACACAGGTTGGACTTCTTAACGATAGATGGCGACACCACCTATCTCCACCTCCACAATTTTGGCATGGAACTGAAGGGGAGGGAAATATTCTCCAGCCCCCTGCACTCGTGGTTTCTGCTGCGACCACCCACAAGACTTTCGGACCCACTGATTTAACGAGCACATACTCCGTCTATACTCGGTGGTATTTAGTGGCATCGGGCATCGAACCCAGGTCCTCGTGTCTGGAGTCCGATGCTCTAACCACTAGGCTACCCACGGCCCCTAATCTGTTGCTGTGCTCACGAAGTAATTTTTATCTTTCTAGTTTTATTGCATCAATTTTAACTCTATACTAGTAATTACGAAGGCTATTAAATTTCATCATTATATATTAATAGTATTTGCAATAACGACACTTCTCTTAATATTTCTTCCTTTCCCTGTGGCCCCAGTGTACAGGCAAATTACAGGTGAAGGTTGACTAGTCAAAAAAACTTTGTTTATACCTGCAATCTTTGTTTCTAAGGCCAAGAGTTTGCTATTGTACTACTTTGGCTAATATTTCTTACTATCTTGACTGGTTATACTTAGGTTTATAACTGTTTGTTTTATTTATGGATTATATATGTATGTTAAAGAAAAGGTAAACTTTATTTATATGAAATGAAGTAAAAACAACTTTTTTTTAAATTTTAAGTACATTCTTAAGTTCTATCAAATATATTGAACGTTGCAAAAATTAAATAAAAAGATTTTAAAAATACCAATTTATAGTTTTTATATGTTTATGTGTTTTTTCCAAATAGTCACTTAAGAGTTAGCTCAATTCGGGCAATCATTTTAAACTTCATTAAAGATTATTATTGTTAATCTTCATCCATAAGTATTATAGAGCTGCAAAACTTCATTTATGAGTAATACTGAAAGCATTATTTTCTTTTCTTCTTTCGTATTCATTATAATTTATTTTACTGAAAGTACTAATATCTCCAAGATTCGAAAATAACGGTGCAATATTCAAAATAAATTGTTCTTGAGGAACACAGTTGACAATAATTCAACGTTTTCTTTGCGAAAGTGAACCATTGAAAAGTTTCGTTGGAAAATGATTTTAACATCGTGTTTTAAATATTAATTCTCTTTACTTTTCTATGAAACACAATTAAGTGAGCACAAATAGATTTTTCTCAAAGCAGATGATTGTGTGGTCTTTTGAAGAATCGGTTAACGACTTCAACTTAATGGATGCAGTTTCAGGCTTGAATTAGCTGACTGCCATCAATAAAATTCACATGGTAAATGATTACGGTGAAAATACGTTTTCCCTCTCTTTTTAATGATTCTGTAGAAATCCTTTATAACGACTGTGGAACTGTGAAAAATATGCATCGAATAAAATTAATGAAAAATAAAGTTAAAAATTGTTTTCTCCTTCTATATATAAGGATAAGCATTGAAAGGTTGTCATTCATAATTCAAAAAAATACTGTGGTAGATTTATCTTAATCATTATAGTGTTTTTTATACTTTCTAAATTACTCATTTCATAGCCAATGTATACAATTATATGTGTACAAATCTTATAGCTAAAGCTTTATTAGATGTAAAAGTTATAAATTAGAGTATTTATTTATAAAGGTTATGTTTCACAACTAAGTATTGATCCGGGTAAAACTTTTATTCCTAAAGGCAGAAAGACTCTCAGTGAAAACTGTATAGGTAATAAATAAATAACTGTGATATCTTTTCCATCTTATAATAGTACTATTCTTTTAAAGGTATAATATACTTTTGAACTCTTTCATACTATGGTGTAACTGCATATAGTTGTGCTAAATAATAGGATTACATTTTCTTAACAAAGTGTGTACTCGTTTTTTGAGTCTCTATTTTTGTGATCTTGATATATATTCGGAAAAATTTCAAACGATGCGCCGATGATTGGAAATATTTTCACTCAGGATTTTAAATGTGACAGCATGATTGAATACTTTCCCTTTTCCCACCAAGAATCAGCTCATTTTGAGCAGTTTTTGATGTGAGATTATAAGTGAAGCAAGTTTTACAGGAGCACAGCATCATTCGTTACTATTTTTACCTGTGAGAAAAAGAAATAATTCTCCCAAGTGAAAAACCTTAGTTTTAGAGGTTATTACTAGGATATTGGGGAGAAAATAAATTTGATATTTTAAATTTATTTTATAGATTAAAAGCCATTTTGATAGAAAAATGTTATCCTAATAATTTATATCTATATATTCATTATTATTTTCATGATCCTAATGTTATCCTAAGCATTCATGGCATAAGTATTATTCAGAAAAGTTTTATTGATTTAATAAAATATTGTTTTTGTTCATGTGTGAATTCAAAAATTAGTAAAATAATAATTTTATTGTATGTTTAAATTTTAATTATTACTAACATTATTAATTTTTTGGGATTTTAACAAGACAAACTAATTAAATTCATAACTAACAAAAAAAACGGTTTTTACATTATGTATATCGGACAGTAAGTATTGAAAGTAAATAATTTACAAAATTTAACCCACAAATTTGTAATAGCTGAGAACTTGGGCAATATATATATAGTCGTGGTTGATGTTGGTAAAATATTTAGTCTTGAAAATGCTTAGAAAGAAACAAAAGGGAAAACTATTAGTATAAATTGCTGCATGTAAAAATCCTGATATATAATTTGGGTTGTTTTACGATTATAAACCTTAATAAAATTTGTTATGAATTATATTAAAAAAAATATTCATTAATTATAAATATATTGATACAAATTTGTTGCACAAAAGGATAAATTTTGATCAAATTGACTGAAATTTTTGGCTTTATTTCAATAAGGTAGCATATATAAAAGCAAATGGATTTAAGCTCAAGAATATATGCCATATTATTTTCGGGCTATTATTTATCACTCTGTCTAGGAAATAATATGTTTTTAGTTCGAGAAAAACTGATCTTAAAAAGGCCTGTTATTTTTAAGACATGAATTATTACATAGCGAGGAAATAATAGGATAAAAATGAGTGGGGGAAAATGACAATTTTGAATACGCCTTCTTGCGAATTATCTTGCTGAGAGAAAATAGGTTTTGCAAATTTGTGCCAATTCCCATTTCTTATTTTCTTTTTTTTTTAAATTTATTAAGGATACATGATTTTTTCTAAACTTGACAAACTTTTTATTGATTCTTCTACAAAGAATGTTCTCTCTAAAAATGTTAACCTCAATTTTCTATCAAAATTATAGTCATTAAATAATTAAATTGGCAGAAGTACTGATTACCCACCGATACACATGTTCAATTCTTTTTTCCTTAACCAGCATACGTTCATCTTTATTTCCAAGACAGTAAATTTTGAGAGCTGTATTTTGCAACGAATATATCTAAAATGTGAAGAAGAAACTAATGAGGAGTACTCAGTAATCATCGTTTACCTGTAATGAAGGAAATTAGAGAAGAATTTAGTCAGCTTAAAACAAGCTAAACTAGTTATCACATTTTGTCTTAACGTGTTTCTTTTAAATAAAATGTAATTAACTAAAAAAATTTATGTAAGTCTCAAATTAATAATTAACGTCTTAAAAAGCGGCTATAAAAAACTCAATGGCTCTCCTCGCTAATTATTTTACTTTTTTTATTTTAAGTTCTTTTTAGAAAAAAAAAAGTTCTGAATGGTATATATAATAGCACTAATTACTAATTAAAGCAAGAAGAATGTAAAACATCAAATCTGAACCTTTAATACTCATAAAAAGAGAAAAGTTTCTCAAAATTGATGAACTTCAAGAAATGTTTCAAAAATGAGAAATTGCCTGTTAACATTAAAATGTTTGTTCTGACTCCCTTTTGAAATCACAGTATGTTTCTTGTCTTGGTAATTTATTAAGTAATTTTATTTTCTTCTTAAGAGGGGTTAGATAACTAAACAAGTGAAATAATTTAAATAATGGCAATATTAAATCGTTTTATGAAGGCTCTTGATAATCATTTAAATTATTGTTTGTTAAGGTATCCGAACATGTTCGAAGTACTTAAAAAAAAGAAGGAAAAAAAAAAAAGAAACGTACTAAAACATTATCAATGATTTTTAGGTATCAATGCCAATAAATACTAATATTTGAGTAACAATGTTTAAGAATAATTACTAAATTTTATAAAAATCATAGTTACAAGGAAAATTTTAGCAATATTCTTGAAAAACGTCTTAGCAATTAGAGAAAAAAGTAATCAACTTATATCAGACTAAAAGTATTAATAAAACAAATTAGATGCATTTATCTAAAGAATGTAATAAAATTTTAATTTTTTATTAAAATTTTAAAAATTTAGAGGAGATTAACTAAATATTATGGGAAATGTGACATTCTCTTTAGGAAATAATTAAATTTAAATAATTAAAAAATAATTACAATTATTTTTAGAAAAATATATAAAAAGAAAAAAATATTCATCCTTTAGAAGTATTTTACTACATTCTCTAGAAAATAATAAAAATATCAGGTTCAAAAAGTTTTATACAAAAATACATTTATATTATTATTATTAATTAATTATTATTATTAAAAGCTTTTATTTAACTTACAATGTATGTATGTATGTATGTAAGTATGTATGTATGTATGTATGTATGTATGTATGTATGTATGTATGTAAATTGTTCGGGTGGAATCTTGCAACTCAATTTTGAAGCTGATATCTTCATCTCATTGTGCTGAAATTTTGTATACACGTTTAGTTTGGATGACAATACATGTTTTGACCATTTATATTCCAATATTGCCATTAATTAAAAAGATATTAATTAAAAACGTAAAACTAGTTTTGGGCGCCAACTTCGATATGTTTGAATTGTTGTAATAATATTATTGTTACAACAATGACAAAAGTTGGCGTCAAAAATCTGTTTTCAGCCAAACTGGAATTTCATAACGTTGCGCTATTGACTGTATTAATTAACTTTGTCTAAACAATAATTATATTTCTGCAACGTAAAAATAATCTAATTTCTACAACGTATGCAATTTTTTTACAAATTTCTATCTATTTTCTTAGATTTAAATTAAAACAACAAAAGTAGAGCTATTTTTCAAGTAGATTGGTACATTGTATACTTTTCTCAAAGCTGAAAGTTAAACTGAGATCGAGCATTGTAGAAATTCTTTAAAAATTTATCTAACTTTAATCTATGAAACTCAGACAGAAAATAATTACAGAATCGGAAAGATCATTAATTTCGTCCCGATACAGTATAATGTTTTTTAAAAATAATAATATTTGTATTTCTTACGATTTTTTTAAATACGTAAAATCGATGCGTTTTTATGAAAATAATGTCTACATCGTTGCGCATGATTTGTTTTTGTTTAAATGAATCGATATTCCGTACTAAAACAGCTCATGCTTTGCATTTTAAGAATCAGTCATTTAAAAAATAAAATGCCAAAACTTTTTTTTTACGATTTTTCAAAAAATACTCAAAATTTAATTAAACATTCAATAACTTCGTCATTTATGAAGAAAATCTCATAAAACTTTTTTTCGTGTGTAGAACAATATTACGCAAGATCTGTACGTAGATTGAAAAAATTGCTTAAAAATTACAGACTTTAAGAAAAAATTGTGTTTTTCGTCTAGTGCCCTTTTTGCGAGAATTCATTTAGCTAGGCTGTTCGAAAATAACCGGCAAACACCTAGCAACAATGATGCATTGAATGTGATGAACAGACTGAGAAACCTGTTCAGTGATTACTAAAAAGGGAAAAATAAATTAAAAGTAAAAAATCCTTTTTAAAAACAAGCTTTTATTTAAACGCGCTAAAAAGAATAACATAAATTTTTCTTTAAAACTTTTTTTACTATCAACTTTTCCGTCATTACACAATTTATATGATATAAAAGCTTGTCGCGAGATTTACCTCTGCAGATAAACAAGTAAATTAAATAACTTGATCGGATTGATTTTAATTTTTAAAAATTTCAAACTAAGTAAATAAGAGTACTTTAATCTTGCGACGAGCTTTTGTATCATATAAATAGTGTAATGACGTTATAAGTTGATAGTAAAAAAAATTTTAAAGAAAAATTTATTTCATTCTTTTTAGCGCGTTTAAATAAAAGCTTGTTTTTAAAAAGTGTTTTTTTTACTTTTAATTTGAGTTATCAGACTCACCGTTATAGATTTTGAAAATTTTAAATTCTCTCTCCCACTCCCTGGTAGATTAAAAAAACTCCTTTCCGATCTTTCTAATTTTATAAAATTACTTGTAACTTGGTCTCTAGGTACGTAGAAACAAAACAAAGTACGCTTTGTAAAACCAAAAGATAGGTCTATTCTCAATTAAATAAAAAATATGTATTTTGACCGAATTTGGTTATTTCAGCGTGTTCGGTTACTTTAATTCTCCGTATAATATACATGAAAATGTATGGTAAATGAAAGAAAACGATAAATACTGATATATTGAAATCAACTCAATTAATTCCGCCACTTCGCTTAGTTAAAGAGGAGGTTAAATTATATGTAAATACCCTTATCATCATTAATATTTACATCATTTTAACTGATTATCGTAATTTATCGAGCAACTAATAAAAAATTATTCAAGTTATTGGAATTATTTTACAATAAATAATTAGTTTGGGTTTATAATGGAAAAACTTTCTGTTACAAAATAATCGAAAAAATTATTAAAAGATTTTCTTATGATTTTTATCTAAATCAAACATGAAATTACACTCCTTGAATATATTTAATTTTTTTTTAATAATTTCTTTAAAAATGATATCGAAACACTTTAACATTCTATTTCTTTAAAATATTCCATTAAACAAGTAAGTATTTTTATTTTAATTGTTATCTTTAATGAGAAACATACTTAGTTATTTGTGAAAGTTTTATATAATGAAATATTTTTTTTGATTCAAAGTAAGGTGCTTTGAAATATTACCAGGAAGACAATTTGAAGAAAATCATTAAATTGTATACAGCGAAAAATATTTTTTTCTACAATGAAACTACGCTGTAATCAATTTTAAGGCGGGAATTAAAACTATTTTCACAATAATGAACTGAAAAAAGTGATGTATTTTGATTTCACTGTCATTTTTATTTATTCAAAATGCATTTCAGAGATATCAATGAATTTTTTCTTTATCTGTGGGATTAAGATAGTTTGAAACACATTAAAAAGTACTTCCTCGAAGTTTCGAAGGCTTGTTATTTTAATTGCTTAAATTTCGATTCTCCTACGATTTAATCTAAACTTTATATCATCTATATAAAACCTTATATCCCTTAATGTATGCTTCAAATAAATTTATTTTATTTATCCCCCCCCCCATTTTCCATTTTTATCAAAAACTTGAATACAGAAAAATTATAATTTAAATTTTAGAGATTGAATTTGAAGAAATTCACTCATTGCCATAAAAATTTGAGCACAAAAAAAAAAGTCGACAAATTGAAACGAAATTTCTTCACACTTTGATATAAGTAAGTTATTAGAAAATCAAAGAAAAAGGATCATTTGTTGCAGAAAATAGTACAAATGAATGGAAGTTTTAGTATTTTAGTACTTTGTTAAACCCCTTTGTTGCAAGATGCAATTCGAGCGGGCAATGAGGCATAAAAGTTGCGTATGATGTCTTGAGACATCTCGCGCGTTTCACAGTTGCTGTAAACGCGCCTCTAGCTCTACCTAACTCGTATGCAGTCCAACTTGTCGTCCCAAATGATCCCGCATATGCTCGACTGGTGACAAATATTGGGATAGAGCAGGCCAGGATAGGATGGTAATGTGGCGGATGCAGTCTTGTGACATCCTTGCTGTGTGTGGCCGAACATTGTCTGGTTGAAAAATGTCTCCTGGGAGCTCTGCCATGAGTAGCAACACATGTGGCTGAAAGATGTCATGAACATACCGCTGGGCTGTCATCGTACCATGGATCAATATTAGGGGTGACCGTGTATCGAAAGCAATGGCACCCCATTCCATCACAACAGCTGTGGGAGTGGTGTTCCGCTATAAAGCGGAAGCAGAATTGAGCCATTCACCACGGGCTTCCACACGAACACGTTGTCATCACTGCTCAAATTGGATCAAGATGTGTCACTGAAGACGATCTGGTTCCATTCCATTGCAGTCATATCCCGTTGTGCTTGACACCACTTCAAATAGAAGCTTCAGAGGGTGGGTGACATTAGCAGCATGCGTAAAGAGTCCAGCGATACCAGATGTCCTTCAGTCAGGATTCTTCCGATGGTTCAAAGGACACAAGGGTCCTCAGTGAAGATGCTTCCTGTGTTTGGATCGCAGCTAATGAAGCAGTTGGATCTACACGTACGCGTCGTATAATGTGAGGGTCTTCTCGACGACTGGTCTGTCGAGGGCGTCCTGAGCCTGATCGCCGTGTGAATGTTGTTTCTTCTGTCCACTGGTCCCAACACCACCTCATAGTCAAATAAAAATGACCTACTTGACAAGCTACTCGCCAAGCTGACCACCCAGGTTCCATCCTCCCGATGATTCTTCCCCTTTCGAAATATGGCAGCTGCTTATACTGTCTTCGACGGTGGCGTAAATGTATTACCTCAGCGTTTCCTTTGTAAATGATTAAGTACACTCAAACAAGCTCTGCTTACCTGTTTTATACTCCAAATAAAACGAAGTTCAGAGCATTGTAGTGGCATTACGCAATGCTCAATCACGCTATATTTCTAATCATTTGCATATCTGCTGGATATGTACCTTCATGCTAAGTTTCTTTACAATCCCACAATTATTTCTTGGAGTGCAAATTTTTATGGCAATGAGTGTATCTTAATATATGTTAGATGCATCTTAATATAGTTATTTTTCTTTAATTAGCTTTTCTGGAAATTTTTTTAACACTTGTTTAACAAAAATGCTATAATTTTCGCAAGAAATTTGTGTGCCTGCGTGTGTGTGTTAAATAACTTAATTTACTATACTTACTTAAAGTTTGCATCTTACACAGGGTGATTCAAAACTTATCCATCAAATTTCGTGGGTAGGTAGGGAATGCGTTAGAAAACCGATTTAGCATAGGAAAGTGTGTCTGCAAGTGTTATCAGCATGAACAAAATAGACAAGTAAAGTGAACACAAGGAAACAGTACAGTTAAGTTGTGACGAATGTGACTTTTATTCAAACAAGTTAAAGTACAAATTCCGAACAGGTGCTCAAAATTGCAAACATTTACATGATTCACATTTCTGTTACATTAACCACCGGACATTTTCAAAACCACTGGTCACACTATTCATGCAACAAGATCCATTTCACTGTAGATGGGGCCTCCTACACATGTCCTTCCATAGCTCCTTAGAAAAAGAAATCTACTTATAATAAATATAGTTACCTGGGAGGATGGACTGTAGGACTTATTCATCAACTTTGACAGTCCTCGTAAGACATATTCTCCTTGCATCGTGCATGTTGCTACATTTTGAACCACGTTTGCACATATTGAGATGCCCACGAGAATTTGCCAGCTGCCGCATATGCGAGATGCATATCCACTAGATCTAGATGCATAAAAATATTAATCTCATCTCTAGTGTAGCGATATCATCTATATAAGCCAGTACCAACCTCCGTACCATGGTGATCATTTTGCTGTAGTGGTTAGGTTACTCGGTTTCGGATCCAAAGGTCCCGTGTTCTGCCCTCCAGATGAGCGCGCCACTTCATTGGTGACCCTGGCTACGCTAAGAAACCTTCTGAACTGTCGTGGCGCCATCTATCCTCAAAAACAGCATCTAATAATTCGTCAAAATCACTTGACGCAGCCAACTCGTCATTCCAAACCACACAGACAGTTGTCCGAAGGTCCGTAGGGTCGCCCAGGGTTAAACCTCCGCGGAAAATCAATATATTGCTATTTAGCCAAGCGGAATCGCAGAGCGACCTCCACACGTGTGGCATCTATGGTACAGTGTCCATTGGTAAGGCTATATCTGCAGCTATTGTACGCCGAAGATTACATATGAATGACTGTATGCCGAGTACCTCGAGTTTGTGTTCCTCTATCCGTCCAATCAAGAGGGCACGATTAAAGTGGTGCCAGAAATGGCAATTGGACTGTTTCTACTGGGCAATGTCATGTTTACTATGAGTCAGATTTGTCTGGAGCAGATGAAAGCGTATATGGATAGGACGTAAACAAGGAACACGCAATCAGCCCCAAAACATCACCGAACATCAGCATTCCGAGGGGAAGCATTATGGTGTGGCAGGATTTCATTAGGATACGCACCGACTGCACATCTTTAAACGGGTTCTGTGACGGTGTCCAGTATCGAGATGAAGTCTAGAACCCATTGTGAGATTGTACGCTGCAGCAGTGGCCCTACTTTTGTTTTAATGGACGATAACGCACGTCCCCATACAGCTGACATCGTCGATGACTACCTGCGCGTATGGCGTGGCCAGCATATTCGCCCGACATTAAGCCCATTGAAAATCTTTGGGATGCTCACGGTCGGGCTGTATCTTCACGTTTCCCACCCCAGCCCTCTTATTGAGCTGGAAACTGTTCTACAAGAAGAATGGCAATTGCTTAATTCTGCGGTGGTTGACCACCTAATTGAAAGCATGGTCAGAAGGTGTAAACTTTGTATACAGATACTAGATCACATACCCTATTAATGTCCTTTTTTCATTTTATGCTGTATATTTTCACTTTATACATAATTCTGTTTAAGTCTCCAGTATGACATTATCTGATAACTTACAAAAATGTAATACTATTTTCATTTCTGTATATAATTATTGATTTTGTTTTATGTATAAATATATATGCTACTTTACTGCCAAATTTGTGTCAATCAAAGCAGTATTTGTTGATTTTTTTGCATTTTACATCTTCATGCTTAACTTTTGGAAGTGAGTGTATACTCAGCCAACTCGAGTTGGTTGATTATGATTTTATAAGTGACATACAATTGTGTTAAACACTCACCGATTGTTATTTCCCTTGCGGAAGTTGTCTTCTTGACTAAAATTAAGTTTAACGGGAGAAGTTCGCTTACCAGCGTAAACTAGAATATTGAGGAAATCCCAGAAGAGACGTTGCCAATTTACCTAATTAGCGAATTTATCGCCCTTGGCCACAAATTTGGCGGAAATATGATACCGCAAAGGAGCCATCGAGAAATCTCTGGGATTGACCCATCTGGAAATTTCCATGAGGCTAAAAAAGAAAACTTGGAGACAAAAGAGGATCCAGTCGAGTTTAGAAGAGTATTTAGTAGTGTGTGTTGGACTAGATAAAAATATTTTATCTGTCTGATTTCCTGCTATTGGTGCTGTTAAGAGAGTCGTTTTATTAACTTATTCTATTTGATTAAAGCTTGAGTCTAACAAGTAAGGTTTGCACTTTAGTTCCTTGCTCATAAAAAAAAAATTTTTATTCAAATAAATTGAGTCATCGGTTGCCTTACCCGAAGAAAATTTATAACAGTATATTAATTTCGATAATACTTTCTCAAGCAAGATGGACGGTTCCAGATTATAAAATCGATAACGAAAGCTGCAGCAGCAATTATTACCAAAGATAGCCCTCCCCCCCCTCACAATTTCTTACTTATTATTATAATAGAACATATGAAGAGAGAAAAAAATATTGAATAATTTAATAAGCTACCAAATCAACATTGTAAGGTTGATCATCCCAAATTACTTTCTGAATATGATTTTTAGAGCCAAAATTTCCTTTCTGTAATATCTCCTGGAGTCAAAAATTCCAAGCTTCATCTATCCTTGTGGTATTTTTATGAATTAGGCCGCACATTTTCCTGTTTTAATTAAGAGTATCCTCATTAGCGTCTTAACGTTCCTTTCAGAACTTTTTTCGAAAAGAGCGCCAAAAAAGGAAGCAATTACATAGAGAGCAATTGAGTTTTTCATTAACATTTTTCTCCAAGTGTGTAAACTGTTAATTTTAAGCATGAAAAAATTTTCAGTTAATTACTTCTCATTTTGAGGAAATAAGCTGAAAGGGAAGTGATAATCTAGTTTAACTAATTCTAAAATCCTCTGCATTCTCTCTTTTAATTTCCTTCATTAAAGGTAATAAGAATATAACAATGCGTGCTGCTTCATTTATTTTTAGTGCAATTCTCTTCTGTAACTTATAATACTCTATTATAGACACGGCCATATAGCACTGTTTTAAGAATTAGTCGTAATTGATATTAAGTATACGTCTTAGAAAGGATTAATTGAATATGGATCAAGCAATTAAAATTTCTATTATTCCTCATTTCAATCAAGTAATTAAAACAATAAATTGTCATCCTTTACCATACAAATGTTTTTAAGCAGTATAATAAACTATTCTCTTTTAACTTTAATTATTTTTTTCACCGAGTGACTTAAGGTATCCGATTGGTTGCGATAACTTTTTTTTAAAAAAAGATATGGGTATTTTTTTGTAATTTTTAGATTTGTTTAGTGCATTTTAAGAAAAATTTGCTAAAATTAAGAAGAGAAAAAGAAATTATTATTACTAAAATGGGAATAGCATAAACACGGCCCATTCTGCACCAAAGGTTTATACGTGAACAAATTTTCAATTTTTTCAATTTAATATGTTACTATATTATTCAATTTTGAAATGACCTATAGGATAAGAGATATTTTTTTAGAAAAACCAGAGCACTTTATCTCGGTTACTACATGAAAATGCTTAAAAAGACAATGATTATATTCACATAAGGGACTGTAAATTTTGTAATAAAACAGTGATTGATAAATCTGAAGGTTAAAACAATTCTACTATTATACAGAACTTTCAGAAAAAATTTCAGTTAATTATGTTCAAAACTTTTTGAGCAATCGCTGACCCCGTTTGATTATTTTCAAAAAATCACATTTCGAGTAAAACGCGTTTTAAAGTATGACCTCTTGCTTAAAGTAATGGCATCTGATTTTACTTAAACACTTGTAGTTTTTGTTCTATTAAACGTAAAATGATGAACTTGGTATTTTTATAAAGCTAATAAGATGGCCTATAAAATAAAATCATAAAAAAATGTCAATTTTTCGCGAAATTCACAGTTTTAGGGTAGTCGGATACCTTAAAATGTAAATTTTATAGATATTAAATGCATCCAAAACTAAATAACTGCGATGAAGGGCACAAAAATACAATGACTTCATCTTTACATTAGATTGATTGATTGTTAGTTAATTAGACACTTTAAATGTACACTAAGAACATTGGTGATAGACCACATAATTACGAAGATCAGATGACATGTTTGCATTCGAATTGTAAATATAAAGTTTAAACTCTATTTGGAGTACAGAATTATTTCAAATTTCCAAATTGATTGAAAAATAATTTTTCAAATAGAAATATATATATATATAGGAATTTTAAATATTAATGCTATAAATTTTGAAAAACATGTCGTTTATAACTGAAATATTGGGTAGAAATTTTAATATTTTTTTACTTTTATTTTGGCATACAAAAGTTAAGGAACAAAAGTATTTTCCCGAGATTTCAAAAATTGTTGAGCCAATTCAAGCTGGATTTTGTTATTAAAATACATAAAAATGTTGCTAACAAGATGGTAATAAATAAATTATAGTTTAAAATAACTAAAAAACACCCTTTTAGTGTTAATCGAACTAAGCTGTAACTTAATATTTTAATTGCCAAACCTGTAATTAGTCGCCAAATCCGGAAATTTGGTCTGAAATTAGTCGCCAGATGCGGAATGGGATCTATAAATGGCAAATTGTTAATCCTGATGATTCTGAGCAGGACATTGGAACAAATTATTAAACTATTGTATTATCATCGGCCATGAACAAGTGAGCAAAATTTCGAATTAATCTAACCTTTAAAGATGGTAAAAATTGAGTTCAAAGATTCCGTTACATACAAGTGAAGCTTATAAAAGGGTGTTAAAATTAAGAGTACTCTTTCATGATTATGATTTATGATCATGAAAGCCTAAAAGTCTCAAATTAGTGTAGCAATATACATTTATGGAGCATTTTGAATGTGATATGTTAGTGTCTGATAGTATAAGGCAATTATTTCAATGACTCGTACCGTTTACCAGACAATTTTGAAAGTCATGACTCAATAAATTCATGAAATCACTCTGGGAATATTCTAGAAAGAGGTTGGCAAGCTATGATTATTATGTCAACACCATCCCAGACATACTCTGTGGAATTCAGGTCCGGAGATTTTGTTGATAATTCCATACTCTGAATATCCCCAGTCTCCAAGTATTCGTCGACCAACCGAGACCTGTGTGAGAGAGCCTTATCGTCTGTAAAAATGAACTGAGGAGTGTCAAGGGCCCTTGTGAAAAGTCTCAAAAGGGTGTGTAAGATCTCATATCTAATACCACTTTGAAAGAGGTAAAGCTATATACACCCCTCCAATACCACGCTGTGCCAGACCATAAAACCAAGACTTCCATAATAGTTAGCTCCCAAGTTGTTAGAAGAATGATACCGGATACTTGGTTCTCTTTACACATGAGCACGTCTAAAATCAGAGTGCAGTCTGTGAACCCCCACTCCTCAGTGAAAGAACAAGTGTAAAGTACATAAGTAAGACTTGAATTGTTTTAGTATGCATTCAAACGTTCTTTTCTGCTGTATTCGTCTTAGTTTTTGTTTACTATAGCACTTCGATATCCGGGATGGAATTATGAACCCTATGTAATGTACGGGACTAAATAATATATTGCTACGTAGATCGGGGTTCGATAATTGTATACAATCAGTCGCAATGAGCAAGGCAGTTCTTTAGGAGCAATGGAAGTTTGTTGTAGAAAAATAATATTAAAAAAACAACAGCTATATTCGCAGAATAAATCTCAGCAGGCCTTCGTGCCTTCTTTTGGCGTTCAGACGTAACTATCAGAGTTTAAAATACAAGTATGTGAAAGATTATTCACAATCACTCGCTCGTCCTACACAACAACCAAAGTAATAACTAATCACTGGTCGACTCTTCACCGTCAAATCAATTCTACTTTCCGTCAAAACAAGACTAACTCAATTTCGGCGAGCGACTCCCTATTTATGGACCTCATTGATTTTTCACGAAAAATCTGCTTGCGTCATAAATCGTGATATTAGTAGATTTCTCTCGTAATTTCCAGAAGAATCCACGTGATCGCGAACTCGCCAAAAATGGTTGCCAACTCGCCAAAATGGTTGCCAAAAATGATGTCAACTTGGTTCTATCACTAGGATTTCGCCAAACTTCCATGAATCGCCATTATAATGCAAGGAACGGCGTTGCTTGTGAATATTACAATTTCAAAATAAAATAAATACAACATAGAGTAATATAAACGTTTTACACATCCAGATATAAATTATTTGCACTATTTTACGTATTCTTTACACAAAATTCGTAACAACACGTTTGAGTTTTTTAAATGAAAACAGACACCTTGAAAATACTGTTCTGAACAAAATTATCTTCTTTCGAATGTTTTTAAGCTATATATGTAATTACATAAATGGTTAGTAGAATAAGTTAAATGCTTCCCTGTAATTTTAGATCATTACCTTATGTCATCGCAATTACATGACTTCTCACGTCTACTCTCATAGTTTTATAGCTAGCAATAAAAATAGTATATAAGCACATTAGACGTGACCCTGAACATGAAAAATTCTAACTTCCGCCATCCGGACTATTTTTATTGGTAATAAAACATCCGGAAATGTTTGGGATCTTTGACGCTTCGTGCTTATATGAGACCATTCATTAAATGTATTCAACCAACAGTAGTTTGAAAATGGAGCACGCTATCAAAATTTTCGTATTTCAGGCTTTGTAAAATAAGAAAGATTATTTTTAAGAGTTTTTATTTTCCTAAAATATTTTTTAAATTTTGTTGAAAATAAGCTTTATTTAATTTGCGTTTGAGTCTTTAGTTCACGCATTACATATGTTGAAAACATTTTCTGTACTTTTTACTGATTTTAAGTTTTAGAATAAGTAATACATTTAAGCCCGATGGTTGAGTATTAGTATATCGCGCTTCCACGACACAGGCCCGGGGCTTAAATTCCAGGCAGGGCAAGGTCAAATCAGCCTTTTATCTCTTCAATGGGTCGATAAATGAGTACCAAGCTTGCTTGGGAACTAAACACTGGGGATTTCGCGTAGAACTAACCACTTGACCGGAACATCAGCTCATGCACCTCAGCACTCAAGGTCATGAATACTGAGATGGGCACAGTAGGTAGGTCCACATGGGCTGTTGCGCCACTGAGTTAAATTATAAGTAATACATTATCATACATTATGCGAAGAATTAAAAAAATATCTTTATCTTTTCTGTTTTTTAAAAATGAGTAATCAATCCATTTTAATCAAGAAGCATTTGACACTTCTGAATATGTAAATTTGCGTAAGGAAAAAAAATAATGTCTTTATATTACGGGGAATAATTATGGTATTAACTTTCCTTATAAATGAACGCAATAAATTATCCTTACGTTATAAGAGTTTGCAGTTATTATGTATGCCTTACGCTTTTGTGAATATTCATTAGTATGATGAATATATTATTCCATATCAAGCAATGCATTACATTTTGATAAAACTACTTCATTCAATTACGTGAAAGCTGTTCAGTGGAAGACTATGTACTAGGAAGGTTCGCTGTTGTATAGAGAAAAAAATTATTATTAATTGCAACTTACCAATGCGGAAACAATATTCTGTACTATGGAGATTAAGACAAAAATAAGTTAAAAAACAATTTTAATATTGCTACAAAGGGGTTGAATTTTCCAAAAAAGGGAAAAGGGCTTAAATTTGATTAGATGATTTTAGACTCAAAATAAAATTGTTTTTGTACGATATAAACTACAAACGATGATGATTATTGATAAATGAGTACTGAGAAGTGAATAGTTGTTGTTGTTGGCGTGTCCTTCCCGAAGGAAAGGAAGGAAATTTGCCAGAGCCTGAGATAGGTTGGACTTCTACACGATAGATGGTGGCATCACCTATCTCCACTTCCCCAATTTAGGCATGAGCGAGAGGAGAGGGAAATATTCCCCAGCACCCTGCACCCGTGGTTTCTTCTGCGACCGCTCACAAGACTTTGGACCCACTGATTTAACGAGCGCGTACTCCGTGTGTTCTCGGAGAGTATTTAGTGGCATCGGGAATCGAACCGTAGTGAATGGTGCAATGTACTTAACAACGTTTTATAACCCCAGCTTTCTCTCTCCTCACTGTCGAATCAATCTGATCTAAGCTTCTTTTCCGTTTTCCGCTCAATCGTGCAAATTTGGACCTTAGATTTTTTTTAAAAAAATTTAATACAAGAAAATATATTAAATGTATTCGACGTTCTTTTTTTCTTGTAACTATTTAGTGGATGTCCTCTCATCGCAATAAATGATAAAAAGTACTATATTACCTGTTTTTCTTCACAAAAAAAATAATAAGTAAATTGGGTATTTTACTTTGAGCCAGTTACAAATACCGAAACTTCATTCCCTTTATGGCAGTACTTATCATAAAATTAATTATTTTTATTTTCTTTTTCCACTTACCTATATTCCAGACTACATCTTGTCAACATAGACGTGTTTTTAAATACTGACAAATATTTTTCTATTCACCATCCTAAATGCAGTTAAATGTTATAGTTACATTATATCAATAAGGTATCGTCATTAAATTTCCGATAAAATTTTAATAAATTGTTCTAGTAAGCATTAATTTACTGAAGGTCCTTCATTAATTTAGTATGTGTATTTGGATACTTTCTATGATCAAGTTTTTGTTAAAATAACGAAATAAAATCAGAAATAAAGCTCCCGTTTTTTCCTGTATGCTACATTATAAATTTGATACGAAAAAGAAATTTTTAATAGAATATGTTTTATGTTAGCAGTATTTCTTTTAATAAAGATATCGTAATGGTAAAATTAGATAGTAATAGTAAAACTAATGGTAAAAATCTTCCAAATATTAATTTTTTTTCATGAAAAATGTTAAAAAATATAAATTAATTGAAAGTGTCATTAGTATCGATTAAATAATAATTTAAGATTTTTCCCCCTTTTATTTACATAAAATAGTTATCTGATTTATTATATAAAATCGTTCTTGGGGAGTAACTACACATTACTTAAAAATTCTTGTATCATATTTCATGAAAAAAAATATCTGGAAAAAAAAACAGTTTAGTGAAAATTATCTTCTGGAAGCCTTTTTTAACCTACATTTGCTTATGAATAAAAAAAAAAATATCCACCGTCAGTATTTGCTATAGGAAGATCTCTGTAGCATCTAAATATATCTGTTATATGATTCATTAAAACTTCATTTCACATATTTTAGATACAACGTACATGTACGAGAAAATCATGGCTATTTAGATAAAAAAGGAAATTAAAAAAGATGGTAAAAGAAAGTAAGAATAATAATATATATATATATATTGTAATTATATTTTTAATCGTTTTATTTAATATATTTGAGAATGTTCGAAACAAAAAAAACTGAATTACAAATCAACACCGCATGAGAACTTTTATAGCGTTAAGCACTAGTACGATGGTTATACATTTGCATCATTCGGTGCAAAAAATAATTTATTTCTCGTTAGTAAAGAATACTGCATGTAAACGGGATATTTAGATATCGGCGTATAGTCAAACAAAAAAAGGCATTTTGTTTTCTTCTGTAAATTTAATATGTAAAGTTATGAAGCATGTTTGCATTTCAAATCAATATATGATGCAAATAACTATTTATCTACGTAATCTGACATTGATTTTTAAAAATAAAAAGTAGAGGAATAACACAAGAAGCATCTGTACATTCAGTCAGCTGTCACTTTAGAAGAATTTTTTTTTCAATTTTTTTAAAATTCTGCTGTTATCTCTAACCATTACGTTTCATTGTTTTCTTTATCATTTTTTTATTTTGCTATCAACTTTCCGCGAAAGGTATTCAGTGAGATATTTTAAGATTCAATGGAAAAAATAATAAAATCTAAAATCCTCTTCACAAAAATGTTCCTAGTTTGAATAATGAATTAGCTTGATTTATTTAAATGTAATTACTGTTTTTTGTTAGAAATTTCATGAATTTCAAAACTATTTAACCAAATGAGCGATTATGATATTTATATAGAGATTTACAAAGACATTAATCGAAACAGTATATAAAAGGCATGTGGGACGTCAACGTTATAAGAAATTTATATGACCAAGATTTATTATTGTTTAAAATACCATTACCTAGTACATATACTTAAGATACAAAGGTAAATAAATATTATAATAGACTAAACTATATTGTTTATTGACAGAAAAATCTTAATATTTTACAAACACTTTTACGGTTTATTTAAATTTCTTGACATCATACACCTTGACTGCTTAATATTAAGACATTTTCAACTGAATTATTTCTAGATAATAATTAGTAGTAAAATTTTTTAAATTAGCTGCATAATTTAGCTTAAATCTAAACCTACAGAAAAATTTTTAAAAAATATAAAGCCACATACTTTCCTATCCTAAGATAAAGGTAACTTTAATAACTTCAAAAACTATGATAGAGCATTTGAAATCCTCAAAAATGCACGGCTAGTGGCACAAAGTTAATAACACAAATAAATCTTTCTTCATCTTAGATATTATTAATTACAGAGCATTTTTAGAGTAAAAGTTAAAATATCAATGCTTTTAAATCCTGTTCCTCGAACAAATACTTTGTATCTATTTAGTGCATTGATGAGTTTTTTTTTTATCAACACCTTACTTTTTCCATCTTGATATATGTTAGAATCTCCAGAGGAGCTATGGTAATTGGAAATTCTTCCACCTTGGATTTTAAACTCGTGACAGCATGATGGAAAACTTTCTTTCTTACCACAAACCAACTCGCATTATGCTTCCGCTGACTTGAAGTTATGATCGAAACGAGTTTTGGCAAAACATAGCAAAGCACAGAAAGTTCGCAAACTTTCATTTTCTTCCTATTCTTTCGTGGAAATAATTCATTGTGAATGAAAATCAAAGTACAGGAAGTTTATTTCGAGGATTTTCCTAGGCAGGAAATATTTCACCTACTTCATTATTATTTTTTTTTTTACATTTTGAGAGAGAATTTTTTTTAAAAGAAATAGTATTATTCATATGTTATACAACGAAAATATTTTAATAAAATTTGAAAAATTATTTTTACAAAATACTATTTAGCATATAAGCAACTCGCTTCTTCTCCAAAAAGAGGTTCAATATTCTAATGTATATTAACATTGTCCTCAGATGGAACAGTGTGGGAAACATGCAGTTAATAATGCAAGACAAACTAACTTAATAGAAATTTTCAAAAAAAACATGTCCTTCTGTTTCTTAAAAGACGTAAATATTTTTATAAGCATAACGAATGTTTAAAAATAGAGAAATACGAATTGAAAAAAAACCAGTTCAGCATTTACTTGATTTGATATTTTATAACAGAAATATTTCTTGATTTTTTTTCACAGAAATACTGACAAATACACTCAAACAAGATAATGAATATTCAAGTTATACAAAATACTTTTCGGTATAATAACATTTTTTTTAATTTATAGATATTTTCGAACAATTAATCTTTGATCATTTTCCTACCTCATAGTGAGAGAGAGGTATATTAACTTAGTACTATGGGAAAGCATGATGGCTATTGCAATGTAAGTAGTTTTAAGCCTTGTCAAATAACGAGGACACCTGAGCTGGCATCCCCCTCTCCAAAGCCTCCAACGGGAGGAATTTTAGCTAGGCAGATTTAATGAACATCAACCGCCTTTACACAGTGGGTATTCAGTAGCACTAGGACACGAACCCGCAGCACGCCGGTTACGAGTTCATGATCATGACCATTTAGTGTTAGAAGCAAAATCGCAACAGCAAAAAAATGCTATGAATATACTTTTATTTAATTTAGGTCTTGAAGGCAATGCATTAATTTCGAGCTGAAAAATATTTATTTAAAAATTCACAAAAATATCAAAAACAAATGTTTTATCGTCATAACATGGTCAGCTTGGGGGTGCGTTATAACAGTGGTCTTTAAACTTTTTCATTTATGGAACCTGTAGAACCAAAAGGTGTTTTCCTGGAACCCCTAAGATTTGTAAGTAGTTTCGTGGAAACCTATTCCCCTCGCATACACTTGTGGTGACCTGTAGCCACCCCTTTCTCTAATACCTTCCTGTATATCTGAAAATCCGGCTGGATGTGTAGGCGGACTTAAATGATCAAAAGACATAATTGCAATTCAAACAAATTTATTGATGCTTATCAGTAAATAAGTTTAGACACAACACAATTCAAGTTAAGATAAATAAGTGGGAGTGGAGTAATGAAGTGGGGTATCAATACTAGCGGAATATACAGAATTTTTTTTTCAACTAGATCTAGGAAACCATAAACGCGCACAATTACAAATACACCACACGATACTAATCTTATTTTCTTAAACAAAATCACTGACCTTATATTTTATTGCGGTGGTTCCTTCATGACGACTTCAGGCACTTTTAATGGCTGGAAGAATTGGTGAAGACTCCACGCTCAGTAATAATAAATTTCACTATTTTCAATCCGCTTCTCTTAGCGTTTTACATCCTCACGCATCAGGCTAGCTACACTTGTCAACAACTTCGTGTCGACTCCTCGATCTTTAATTCACTTGACTTCTCACGTCCTATTACTTCGCTTCCTAACACTCGCAAACACCGAATTTATATAATATATCTTATTTACATAAATCATGCCTGGCTCTCGGTGAAAATTGGTTGAAATAAATAAATTGCTTTAAGGAAAAAAAGAAGAGGTTAGTAAAAGACCGTATAGATCCGTCACACACTTAGAAGGGCATAACTTAAAAAAAATATTTAAAGTAGATCAACATGTTATAGGTACTTTATGTGAAGGTAATTAAAAAATATTACATTTATTGTTAAAAAATTTTAATTCTTTTTTAGTATAATTTAGTCATTAATAATATTAATTTGTGATCCAAGTGCCCCTTACCCATGCTTTATGTTCATTATATTTAGTAACTGGGAATATGTGTTTGCATTTATTCACACAAACTGTTGAATTATAAGTGTATAGAAATTATCGAAAGTCACATTACATATTCTGAGAAAAATTTGTTTGTATACTTTATTTTTGTAAACACTCCCGTTGAGAAATATTTTTCACTTATACACATTATTTTGAATGGTATTAAAATGTTTTTAGCTAAGTGAGAAATACTGTGTATTTTGGATGATTTTCAACATACAATTTAGGAGCTTTTCTTTCTTAAATTTAGATTTTTAACATCGATTGATAGTCCGTAAGTTGCTCCCTCTCTTTTATTGTAGGTGTTTTTCCACAAATACAAAAAGGTGTATTTTCCATTAGAAAGCTATTTAGTTTTGCAATACATTGTATTAACGAGTATAAAACTATCTCGCTTAACCCGATATAGTAAACCATAAAATATTTCCAATCTAGTAGGAAAGATATATAAATAAAGATTAAATGTTTTAATATTATTTTATTATATTAAAATAAAAGTTCAAAAAGTATAGAAAAATAAAGCTACTATGTATAAATAAAATATTCAGTTTCTGAATGACAGGGATGAACTTTAAATTCTTGTAGTTAATTCATAGATAACGTGAATCCATTTTGCATACATATTTATTAGTTTGTTTCCGATTTTTTTACTATGACTCGTGGAACACAGTTTGAAGCCCACTACATTACAGGTTCAGAAGGTATTACTTCCTTATGTGGTGGAATCTTTAGTAAACAGAAGAATCATTATCTTAATTTTCAAGAAATACCAAAGCATTACATGCAGCTCGCATTAGGGACCTTTGTGCCTGTTGAGTGGGTCCATGGAAAATTAAAATTAATTTTGGGGGTGAGTGGGTTAGTTTAAAAAAGAAAAGTTTTATAAAAAGAAAAAAATGAAAAATATTATAAAAAATTGTTATAAAGAGCTAAGGTTTAATATATACTTGTAACTCATTTCCATTATTATGAAAATTAAAATAAATCAGAAATTATTTTTACGTGTCAGAAAATTGTAGAGTAAATATTAAAAAAATATTCTAAAACTTTATGCACATAAAGTATTGCCGGCTTATACAGGTTTAAACAGAATCTCGCCACTACATGCAATAACTTCCCTAAAAAGAGTAGAAAAGAGAAAGCAGTAAAGTTAGAGAGCAATATAAAATAGTCATACATCCAATCAAGTTTTGTTTTGCGCATGATCCCGATGTGTGAAGTGAATGCAACAAATTTTCTTAACTTTGATCAGAAAGTAGTATTACTATACTGTTCAAATTAACTGGGATAAATGGTAAAAAACAATTTTTTTAAGCCTCTAGCTTTAAATCATTACATACCTTAAGTAAACAGAAAAATTCTCTATATTAGTACGAAGTATGTCCTCCTATAGCAGAAATGACCTCTTCAACTCGTCTTGGTATTGACTCCACTAGTGCAGCGCACATGCTCTTAACTTCATCATCGTGGAAACACACTTGAATAGCACTTTTCATTATTTGTTCTGTTGTCGTGCAACTCATCTTAGCTAATTAATTCTTGACAGTATGTCATAAATTCTCAATAGGATTTTGTTCTGGTGAATTACCAGGATAATTAAGCACTTTTATTTTATTTTACTGCATAAAAATCTGGATTAATATCGAATTTTGACAAGAACCTAAATCATGTTGAAATGTTCCGTCAAATGTTTCCATGATATTACAATTCTACTGCATAATATTTCTATGTATTTTAAATGACTTTAAGAGGAACTCGTTGCCATTTGTTGTGAAAAAACCCAAAAACATCTGTTTGGAAGGGTGTTTTACAATCTATAGGCAGCAGACTTTCAACTTCACTTCACCTAACTACATTTGATTTGTATCCCTGCACAAATAAATGCGTTTCATCATTGAAAACCAACTTCTTCCATCTGTTAACACTCCAGGATAGATATTTTAGGTCTATGCTAAACGTTTTTCATTGTTTTCTGAGTTATAAATTCCTTTTTTCCTTTGGTCTTGATGCCTTACGGTTAACTTTCAGAACTCTTTTCTGTACAGTTGAGGTTCTCAATTCAACACCATAATCCAATAAATCCCTTCGAAGGTCTGTGCTTATTTTACTTTGATTTATTTTGCTATTTCTTATTAGAATTTATCATCAGTTTTTGGAGTAATTTTCCGTTTGAGAAAATATTTTCCTTTTCGTCCTGGAAACGACAGTCAGAAATCCTGATATATTCTTAAATTCTTGAAACACTTGATTTACCCACACCAACTAACGTAGCTATATCTCTCGCTCTCACAGAAGCGTGCTCATTCAGAGTGATTATTTTAGAGCACTTCCTCTGAGTAATATCCATCTCTGAACAAGCAAAGGTAACACGTGTTACGTGGAACACAAAATTATAAACACCAGCTTCCACACTGAAAAGCTCACAACTCAGCTACTAATGAACTGAAAAAAATCAACCTAGTAAAATATAGTCACGGTCGATTCTTCACATTACTTCTGGGCAGATATACCCGATTTGAAGTGGTTTGGGACATAACTGGTAATCATATATCAACTGAGAGCAAGAAAATATGCTTGCCCAAATTAATTCGAACAGTATAGTATCTCTCGTATTGTATGGAAATTACCATTTCACTGGTTCACTCATTTCATTGTGAAAAAATGCTTATATATGTAAGTGCCAAAGTTATACAATTGGAATAAATTCTACTTCAGATATCACAGCGTATTATTTATACTTTACTTTAACGATAAAATGTACCATTAAGGACAGCAAAGTTTAATTCATAAATTTTCTACTATACATCAAAATAGAGTTATTTCACTTAGGAGTTTATGGCCACGATTTTGGTATAAAGAAGGATTCATTGCGTAAGTTTGTGAATCAATGACACATATGACAATCTAGTAGGGAAAGAGAAAACATTCCCCGTTAAAAGTCAGCATCACTCTGAGGAAAGTCGGAAATTGGTGGTTATCTAAATCCAAACTTCCGTGTTTTATTTTTCCAAAAAGTTGAACACGGCCTACAAAAATAAAGTTCTGCGCGTCTGTAAAGTTTTCTTTCCCAGATGATTGACACACACGTTCGCTTAAAAGCTACTCAGTTAAAACTTCGTTAGCTTCCAATTTCTTAACACATTGAATCTGTTTTTAAGATAGAACCATCCATACAACCGCATAAAATATTAAACTGTTAATACTGACCATAGTGATAAGAATATTTTCTATATTTCCTCAATAAACGAATTCAATTCATTCACGGAGATAACTGAAGAAAATTGTACTATTTGCAGTGAG
>BMAO01010930.1:0-21216 GCA_019973975.1 Trichonephila clavata
AAAAAGTGTATATTGGCAACGATAATAATCCACATAAGTAAGCAAAATATTCTTAATTTAAAAGTACAGGAATAAAATAAGATTATCTTTTTGTCCTTATATTTGAACATCTTTACCCAAAATTATGAAATCGGAAATTTTATCAATCGAACAAAAAATGCAAGTCAGTTTCATATTATTTTTGAATTAATTCGCAAACGCGTGATTTCCTTTATAATGAATTGAGCCCTTTGCATCTAACATATAAACGTGATGTGGAAAGCACGAAACTGCATCTGTTTTGTGAGCGTGTTGTGTGGGAAACATGTAATCGCATCTGCCTTCTGAGAGTGTTATGGGAAACATGTAATTGCATCTGTAATGTGACCATAATGAATTGAGCCCTTCAACTGAGTAGTGGCTCATTTTGATGTAGTTTTTTTTTTTAAATCTTCGTTTTCTTGCAGTCTGTTCTTGCTCTATCGCTAACACCGCTGGCCACCTTAGTAAATATGCTTGGTAATTTTGAGCCACTATAAAATGTTTAGTCGACCCCTAACCTTTTAATATCCATTATACGTCAATGTGAGGACTGAGCCTCGACAAATTTAATGTCCCTGAAATTCTTTACGCATTTTGGTGGGATAAGGACTCAAACATTGATGCATGATAATTCTAGATCTGCAATATATTAACAAATCTATCTCGTTTAAACCCAAAGCAGCAGTCAGTGATGAATTAAAATGTATTAACTTGAAACCAAAGTTCAAGACTTCTTAAATTCATTTTCGCGTGTCTTTGCGTATCAAAACTTCAAGCCTTATGCCCACTAACAAAAAATTTAAGTTGAGCACTTGAATGTACGAAATTTTGCAAGGATATAAAACAAATAAATAAAAATTTATTTTAGGTGAAAAATTTTCAATAATCTGTGAAATTTCATTAATTTCGAGTTTTGCAGATTATCTGAACAAGCGTTGTAAAGCATTTTACTTTATTATAAGTAGCCATGCCTTTTGAAACACAGTAAGACATTTTAGAAGGAATTTTATAGATTCCATTTTTTCCAATGCTATTAAAAAATTTTCAAGCAAAGCATGTTGAAATATAATGCATAGCAAAATAATAAGCTGCAATAGTTTCTGCATTTTTATATCCTTCATAAAAGTTTATAATTTCATTCCCTAGCTTCAACGGAATTCTAAGAATGCGAAAATGATGCAGCATACAGAAAATTGTACATCATTCCTTTTCAAGGAGTTTGAATAATATCTGACCTAAACTCTCAGAAATGAATGGTTCCATTTCAGAATAGAAAATGATTCGTCCAATGGCTAAGAAAATTATATTTCCTTAAATATCGTGTCCAATTTATCATTGAATCAGAAAAGATGACTTTTGAAGGACGACCTACAACTGAGTAAATATAATTTCTATTTTCCTATTCCTCCTAATACATTAATTATGAGAGTAAATCTGTAGAATTATGTTTTAATGTAGAACCTTTTCTACGTAATGAACTTCAAAGCCTAAATCATTTCCGATCTGGAAAGCGTTTCGCGCAGTAGATATTTAAATATTCAAAATGAAGATTACAGCGTCTTTAAGTCATACAGAGGGAAGTTTTCTTCCAAGGAAATACCGAGGCTTGACTGCTGGTCAGGTCATGAATAAGTTTGAATAAACAATTCGTACCTTAAAGCAAAACTAGAGCTATTGGTGACGAATGTAATTCTAAATTCTAGTCAATTGACAAGTACAGCTCTCGACCTGACAACCTAATCTCAAAATTTCCCTACCGCGACAATGACAGGACACATCACGTCACGAGCATCAGTCACTATATATGATGGCAGTGCAGATTTATACCTCAGGTGCTTGGAGCGGTAACCAAGGGCCCAGATAGGTGAACTAAGATTACCGGATCCAAGAGCTCCTCCTTGGATCCTCCAGTGCTAAGGGGGCCCGTAGATCATCTGCGTCTCGAGTCAGAAATGAGCTTAAACTGGCACTGAATGACGTATCTTTAGTGGCAACAGGACTGGAATCCGTGGTTCCACAAAATATGCAATGTTCATGACCATGACCCCGTGGTTTCCATGGTCACCTGATCTAATCAGAATTGGAGATTATTTGGATTAGTTTTTACAAAACTTTTAAATCCATGTGATACAGATATGATGATTAACTGAATTTGTCATTTTACTAAATCAATACGTTCTTCAGTGAATAATTTTATTAGAATCAATCAAACAAAAGTACGATACATTTTAGTTTCCTCCTGCTCAAATTGCTTTTCTCTAAGTATAGTAATGTATTTTGTGTTACAGTTTTTTTAGTAATAATTTTAAATTTCTAATGTCAAATAATAAAATTTACGATTCAACATTTTATTGTCAAATAAAACAGTTTGCTTATCATGAAATACGATCATTCTTAAATTTGCGAAATTCTTAAGCTTGATTTATTATAGCATCATTTGTGAAACATCTCAGTATGTACTACTCATAGCTCATAACTAAATAATAACTAAAGTAAATTAAGCTTTTGGATTATTTTTTCTGCTATTGAATCCTATAAAGGTTACATTACACCATTTTACATTCCATTTATTCGTAAGAAATCTGTAGACTCTTTATGACATTTCGAAAGATGTTGAGGCATTACATTTTCGAAAAATATTTCTTAAGTATATCAAATAGCAATCTAAAATGCTTTCGTGTCGGTTGTAAGGTTATTTTATTTTTCATTTTGCTAAAAAAATTCTTTAGGAGATTTCTGGAACAAGATGGGAGGATTCGAATAACGAAATTTTATGTATGAGATTCTATATCCCCCCCCCTTATCCTTTGAAAAAATATATTGTGAACTACTAGTTGAAGAGAGCTCAGTTCCTTATCCAGGAACTCTAAATTTATGGAGCACATTTACAGTTCAAGGAAAAAGTCAGTTTTTATGAAGCGCATTTACAGCATATTTGTAGAACATTGATAAATGCACTTCATTTTTATGACATAATTCTGGGCTCAATTTTTGGTTCACAGTAAGTTCAATTCAATTCCAACAAGAATGTTAACTTGAATACGTTTACAATTTATCAGTAGTATATATCTTAATGATTCAACACAGTTTTGAAGTAAAGTATTGCAAAATAAATATATATGGTTATTGTTCCAATATTTTGGAATAAATACAAATGTTATCTTTGCGAAATTATAATGCAATAATGAGCTCAATAAAACTAGTTTATTACAAGTTTAAAGTCAATGTAGTTTCAATTTACTTTGACTCCAAAAAAAAATATGTTATAAATATTCGTTTATTTGTTAACGTTTAACAACTAACTATATGCTTCAAAAGTATTCAGTTTAACTAAAACCCTTAGAGATAGTTGTTCTAACGTCAATTATTTACATTAATTTTTTAGAAATTTTAAAAATAGGATTTATATAAGGAGAATAATTAACCAATTTTTGTGTATAAAAGACAGTAAACAGTGTGTATAAAAACATGTGGAATTTTTTCCCTGTAAAATATAACATCTGTGAAAAGAAAGATCATTCAACTTTCTTGAATGTTAGTGTTACAACAACATATTTCACTCAAGGGGTATTGGAAATCTATAATTTTTCCAGAAATGATTTTTTTTCTTTTCAAACTGTGTCGATATTTAGCTTTTAAAAATACCTCATTTTAATTTCTACGATAGTTATAAGCTTTAATAACATAGTTTTAAATTATCATTGAAGCGGGGTTACGGTCATTTAAAAGACGAAGAATGTAAACATTACACTTCGTTTTTGTTTGACAGTTAAATGTATGACGCAATTTGAATCATTTAACTTTTATTCTAATTTGAGTCTTAAATGCTTTAATTTTTTAGTTGATGATCAGTCAAAATGTATCTATAATGGTTTAATTTGTATTTTTTTACATTTGCAAAATTGTAACGTTGTTTTTAAATTCTTATGAATATGTTTTATCTAGCTGGTGCTTTTATAAAAACATTCGACTAATTTTTTTTCTAAATATTTGTTTTATTTAAGTTATTTTATGATACCTAGATCAATCAGTAAAATAGTAATGGACTTTATGAACTTTTTTAAATATTAAGACAGATGTAAGAAAGCCAGTAATGAATGTGAAGAAGAAGACTTATCAACAAAAAATAGTGTTGCTTATGTAAACCACTCTACCGATGGAATTAATTTATTTTAATGAGAAAAGATGGTTGTAATTATGGTTGTTTCATATTCAAATGAAACTTATTTCTTAGAAATACAATTGAGATTATTAATATTTTAAACCGTGTTTCTCAAAGCTATGAAATGTTGGAACTTTCAGAAAAACAAAGCTTTGTGACGGATCTATACGCGTTTCTACTAATTACTTCTTTTTTCTTTAATTCAAAATATTTATTTCAACCAACCTTCATCGAGAAACCAAACGTGATTTATGTAAATGAGGAATATTATATAAATTTGGTTTTCGCGTGTTTAAGGAGAGTGAAGTAAGAGGTCAAGTTAAGTTAAGTGAAGAAAGTGAGCTGTCGACACGTAGTTGTTGACAAATCAAGCGGGATTGATACGTTTGATGTGTGCAAGGAGAAGTGGTTAGTGAAAATTGAAAAGCAATGAAATTAAATATTACGGAGCGTGGAGCCATCGTCATTGATCCAGCTAAAGATATTGCCTGAAGTTCTCCGTGAAGAAACCGAAGCATTAATTAATAAGGTATCGTAAAATTGATTAAGTAAAAGCTGATTATTAGTGTGCGGCGTAGTTATAAATGAGCGTATTTAAGCTATCTTAGATTCAGTTGAAGTTCTGTAATATTATCCTCGCATTTGTATATCTCACCTCTGCACTCTACTATCGTAATATACCTTAAGTATAATTGTGTTGTGCTTGTTCATAATCAATAATAAGAATTAATAAATCAAATTAGATTGGCATAATGTCTATGGATTATTTAGTTCCTCCTACATATCTAGCCGGATTGACAGATAGACAGGAAGGTTTGAATGTAAGGGGTAACTGCAGGTCACCACAGCTTTATTGTTACTCAATGCGATTAACATTGCTGAAGCTCTTCATTTCCATTCAGAGTGTATTTCTTGTGAATATGATATTCCTTTATATCACCAAATAGTTTGATCATAATTCTAAAAATTATGAAATTAGAACTAGAGGTCAGAATATATGCTATGACTTGATTAACGATGCAGATAGGCCCACAAATGCAGATATGGGTTGTATAGTTCAAAAATCTGAATTGCTTAGGGAGACTTTCCATCATAAGAAAAATTACCTGTCCTTGTTGTAGACCATGTGAGTCCCTGTTTTAGAGGTATATCAAATTCAGAATTATTAAACAAATTTTTATTTGGTAGTACCCAACATCCAAGATAATGTATAAATAATGTAATTTGTTTTTATTTACCAATTCAAATATTTTAAGCTGATATAAAATATAGATATATGTAAATATTGATGTGTTACCCTCATTTAATATTAGTAATGCATAAAAACCTCAAATTTTATGTAAACTTAACAATGAGTCTTGTGATTGTATGAAACAAGATGTGATTTGCTTCGACAAACATAGGTGTTGAAAGCAAAATAATTTTGGTGACAAAAACCAAAAGTGATTTTCAAATAAAAAAAAAATTCTTCAGAAGTATAGAGAGGACGAGGAGGTAAGCAAAAACGTAAGTTAGATAGAATTTGGCGTGAAGAATATTGTGATGGGGAACTCGTTTTACATAAAAACGTGATTTTCTCAAAATAAGAATTTTTAGTACTCGATGTACCTTTTCTAAGAAACTATGCAATTCTTTTGTAACATGTTCATTGTGTTTGGTATAGACTGAGATGAACTTTTTGTAAAAAACTAAGAACTTAATTTTTTAAAGAAATTTGTGTGAAAAAGTGTTAAATATAACTATGAAATATAATGAAATATATTATAACTATAAAATATACTACAATATTTTGCAAATTAATAAAAAAAATAAGCCAAAAGCTCATTTCAGTATAATGAGAAAGATGAACTTTACTTGTAAAAAAATCAAACATGTATCTATTATAGAGTTTGAGAAAAAGTATAATCAAAAATAGCATTTTAATATTGTCCGACACATCTTAAATATTATTATCAGTTTATAATAAAAATTAAGAAAAAGCCCGACAAAAGGGACAAATATCTAGCTTTCCTGAGGATAGATGATATTTCATTAACTTGATTAAAAATTGAAATAGATTTATTTTCGTTTTGCTATAAATATGGAAACATGGGATTAAAAATAATATGTTGTAATATACAAGGTGTGACATTTAAATTCCCGGGCTGAGCTTGCCCTAGCAGTTAGGCTTGTTGTGAAGGAGTGAGGATGGAATATATTTGACATTGATTTTTTAGTGTTAGTGGCACTTTATTCTACCCCTCTATCTAGTTCAGTTTATTTTTCATCCTTGTTTGAGTAAGACTTTGTGTCAAAGTGTCGCATACATCACACGAGTAAACTTAAAAATCGAGCTGCGCATAAATTTGAAATTACTCGTGAAATTAAAAAAAAATACAACTGAATGTTTTACATTGTTAAAATATGTGTTTGGAAATAATTGCATGTCACATAGTAAAATTTTAAATAGCACAAATGATTTTTGGAAGATCGGGAGGCTACTGAAGATATTGAACGTTTAGGTCGATCTGTGACATCAAGAACCAGTTATGCTCATCATTTTTGCTCGATATTAATGGAATCATCATTGGTAAATGAGTATCTCAATACCAAACGGTAAAACTTCAGTACTACATTGGAATCCTAAGAAAGTTTAGAGAAAGAGTGATGAAGAAAAGGACAAATCTGTGGAGCAACAACACGTGAATTTTGTTTTAAGACAACGCCCCGGTGCCCAATGCGGCATCTGTAAAACAGTTCTTGGCGAACAAACGCATTGTGTACTGGAGCATCCACCATACTCACCACATCTCGCACAATACGACTTCGACCTGTTTCCTAAAATGAAAAATGTGTTTATGGGAACACATTTTTGTTGTGTAGAAAACTTGAAGAAAAAAACGGCAAACTTACTAACGATAGCGAAACCTCATGAGCTGCAGCACTGCTTTGAACTGTGGAAAACTCGTAGGCAGCTATGTATTGATAGGGCAGGAGAGCATGCTGAAGGTGATTAAAAATATTTGCATAATAGTTTTCAACAAACGTATTTTAAGACTAGTCTCGTTATTTAATTGTCACATATCGTAAAAGTACCATGAACTTAAAATAGTACATTCAATTCACAATACAATATTTTTTTTTATATTTTTGCACATATGGTGTCACTAGAATATTATATTTTTCATTTAAGCATTACTATCTCATCCTTTGTGTTCTTCAGTTTTCTAATATTTATTAGAAATTGTGATAAAATATCTATAATAAACCACACTTCAATTTCTCTTTTTATATTCCTTTTGCCAATGGTATGGTATTATAAACACATAAACAGTAATATCTTTTTAAATGAAAATTCATCTCTAAATACATCAGATTTTTAAAAAACATATACCAATGATTCCCAAAGTGGTCTATGAGGACCTGCAAGGGGTACATGCTACAAAAAATAATTTGGAGGTCCATGAGTTGCAAATGGAGGTCTATAATAGTGGCTCTGATTAAACCAGATCGTGACTTTAAACTTAAAAAAAAAATTTGATCTGGTGGAAACAAGATTTTAGGAATTTAACTGATTTATTTACTAAATTTAGTAAAGTTAATTTGTGGGTACTTGATTACTGCATAAATTTTATTAAGACAAAGACCATTTCAGAATTACTTTCCTTAATTAAATTAAAGAAGTACAATATTGGACATCGCGAATTTTCGCAATTTGTCACAGACAATCTGTCAGGACATTTTAACCTACGTTCAACATTTAAATACGCTTTACTCAGATTTTGAAACTAGGTTTGATATTGCTTTTTTTATAGTAATAACCGCAGAGTAGACAATAAATTCATATAGTCATCTTGAAAGAAATGTCATCTTACAATAGGAACTGCTCAGAATAGGTCCTAGCGATCTTAAAATAAAGTTTAGAAACGGATGTCAGCAATTTTGGCTCTAAAGATATACTTGTTATTTGTCGCTAATTGTGGAATATTGTGAGAAAGTTTTTAATTGTTTTTCCTAGCCAAAGGAGTTTCTGCAAGTTGCCCATCTCAAAAACAAAAAAAGAAGGGGAGGGGGGATGAACTGGTCACTTACTAACAAAGGAGATTTAAGGTTAAACCTGATTATATTGACATTAAATATTGAAAACTTGTTATTGAAACACCAGATTCGTCCTTTTCATTAAAAACATGTGTTTGTTGTTCAGTTACTTTGTGTAACAGTTGTTTTATGTATGAAATTAATTATTTTTTAATTTAATTCATTACATGTGCTTCTTAAGTATTAAAAGCTATACTACACTACAGTTAGAAATTTAATTATTTTAAAGATAGTAGTAGTACCAGTTGTCATAAAGATAGTTAAGTTAATAAGTTTAAAAAAAAATCAATAATAGGTAAGCAGGGTCTACCCGAAATCGAAAAAGATGGCAAGAGATCTATGAGACAAAAAATTTTGGAATCCCCAATATATACTATTGTATAAATTATTATGGAAAAATATTAAGGATAAATATTCATAATAATTTTCTGGAGAATTTAACCATTAAAGCGTTTTTCCATGTTTAATATTAAAAGTAATATAATCCTTTCTTCTTTTTAAAATTTTCTTAATCCTACCTTGAAAACAGTTTTTTACAATTGACAGAGATGTAAGAGATGGTGTTCAAGATTTTGAATGCAACAATGCTTTATATTTATTCCAAATCATTCATTAAAATAGTTTTCAATGTAATTATCTTTTTAATACTAAATTCATGTAAATTTGTTATTATTTAAATCATTGTATGTTTTATTTTTTTCTGTTATGTAATAGTGTAAATTTAAGATATTTCGAACCAAATATCCATGGACTTATAAAATACCAAGCATACTCTTTAAATATTCATCTTTGAATTATCTGTCTTTCCGAAATCGAGCAAAAATGTCTTGCGTTAGAAGTTTTTCTGAAGCACTATTGGTGTGCGAGTTGTCAATGTCTCGAACTCGTGCTAGGCTTGTCCAGTAATGTTTAAAACCGAAAATAAGGACTGCTATTTGAAAAGAGAATATGCAACCAAAACACGACAAGTTCATTGCATATACAATCTGTAGAGACATAACGTTCTCATATAGGAGGTAGTGTGGAAGTTTGGTGAGCGTGGTGTTATCTCAGGTGTTTTCAATGTGACTTGCCCAAAGATCAAAATTACGAGGTCCATCACTAATAACTTTTGTGTAAATTCAGAGTGCAATGCAAATCAAAATATTTTTTTTTAACAAATGATTGTCCTTAGTAAATATATCCATTTTCTTGCCGACTATTTTGATAAATAATTAAAAATGACTGCTTTAGGCGATCACATTTCGTTCCCTTTTTTTTTGTGGAAGGTAAAGAATTCGCCCAAACTGATATAATTAGGAAAGTAAGTATAAAAATCTGATTATTTAGCGAAAAATACTGAAAATTGATTAAATCTACATCATAATGGAGCAAGCAAAATATGCATCAAGGCATTCTTTATTTATAAAACAAATATCATGATATTTCTGTTGAATTATTGAGATGTGTCTATACAAATAAAAGAAAGAGTTTGTGGGTGTGCGTGCGTGATGTAACACAAAAGCAACGAAGTTTGACATCTTGAAACTATAGGTCACGGTAACTTAAGGGATTTTTCTTTAAATTCACGTAAGATTTTCTAAAAATAATATTTTAAGCGGTTTTTCACGCTCTGGATGATATGACCTTACATGACACAAATTGTTCTTTATGTAGGGTTTAGAGAATGTTACATAGTTTAATTATCATTACATTTATTTATCTTTAGTCTTATTCGCTTGATGTTCTTTGTAGCAGAATTGCAGTTGTTTTTTGAGTAAAAATATCTTCAGAAAAAAGCATTATTTCAAATTTGGCAGCACGTTTGCAAGATGCATTGTGTCGTAAATCACTGAATATAAATTAAACATACTTATTTTTTTCACTAAAAGAAAGATAAATTAATTTTATCTTTGTCGTTAAATAGCTTTTAACTTTATTTGCTAATGCTGTAATCACTATTTCAGTTTCCCCCTCCGCCACGCTAGGAATAAACAGTTATTTTAATTTCAAAGCTTATGTTGTAATTTCTTTTTCTTTTTATTCCTGAGCTGATTTGATTTGAGTTATGTCCTTAAGATAGTTTGATATTTTATTTGAGGGAATTATAAATTTTTTCCAAGTTAAGTTTAAATTCCAAATTAAATGAATAATAAAAATATAGAGCGAACTATTTACTATACCACGTAGGGATTTGAGAATAAATAAGACTATTTAAAGGTTGAACTATGCGTTGACGTGAGCAAGAGCATAAGCGAGAAGACTGACTGTTGACTCCTCACTGTGATGTTGCGTTTTGTTGCGTTAGATTGGGTGCTAAATAGCCGCGATGTGGGATTTGATATGATTGAAGAACAATAAAGAAGATATTTTTTAAAGATGATATCCTCTTCATTTTACCAGTAGACCTGGGGCTTGTCATATATATATATATATATATATATACATATTTCTTATTGCAATCCATATGATATGTATTTAATTTTCACTGTAATTATTAACATAGAAATTATTCATTTGCTTTTATAACAGAAACTCAATTATTTCCAAATAAAATATTGTAAAACATAATACTTCCAAAAATTAGTTTTTAATTTTAGTAACACAATTTTAATAACAGGTTTTATTCTGCTGAATTTCGGTGCTGTTGTTATTAGTAATTTTTTTTCAGTTTAGGCCTATTCTATCGTTTAAAGATATCTTTTCGATTTTAATTAACGCTAATTTTAGCAGCTGATACACACAGGCATGTTTATAATAGCATTGTTGATATACTTTATGATACATAAACTTGTTTATTTTCTTTATTTACTTTAAATTATTTATTTCAGTTGCAACAGTTCTGAAAATTACTTTTGCTGTTATTTCTTTCCTCATTCATTTATATTTAACGTTTTGGTTTGCTAATTTTCAATGTTAGATTCAAATACATGTTTTTATTAAAATAATTAGTTTGCTTCAGCCCAAATTACAGTTCGTCAAAAAATGTTTATAATGTCTCTGCATTCACTAAAATAAAATTATTTTATATTTTGGGATACATTATTCTTCATTTTACAAAATTGTCATGCTTGCTAGCTGCTTTTATTTTTAAAAACATAGCCCTTGCATACAGATTTAAATGCAAGTTTTGATATATAATATACATAGATACTTGCTAGTAATGATTTAAAAATAGATCCATAAATCGAATTAATACGTTTTGAAATAGGGATATTTAGTGATTAGTAATCACAAAGGGATGAAAATGAATGAGATCCTTTCAAATCATGAAAATAATGTGGTTTCTATGTAAAAAAATAATGAATTTTATATTACTTATTGCACAGTATGCGTTGTCGAAACCAATTATGTAAGTGGTACTCAAATGAATATAAATATCTAAATTATAGTATAATGAATCGTTTTGGTAGGTTATTATTAAAAATTTCAAGCAAAAAAATATGTTTGATTTTTAGAAATGTTTCCTCTTTTATTATCATTTTTATGAGTTGCTTAAAAAACGCAAGAAATCCTTCAGTACTCAAAAAATTCAGATACTTTCAAAACCCGATTTCAAAGCAATAAGTGTCCTTCTCGACCAAAAGGATCTATAATACTTTAGGTATATTGGAAAAATTATGTTTGTTGTTTCAGTTTCTTCTTAACATTTAATGAATTAAACAACGGAATTTTCTAAATGGCGGCAATATATAAATATTCAGGTGAGATGAGAAACAAATAAAATGTGTACAAATTATTTCTTATGAATAGACTTACACTGCTTGACGACTGCTAAGGAACACGTGATTTATGCAAAATTGCTTCCCAGACAGTTGATCAATAAAAATAAATTCAAGTACAGAGATTATTTTTCTGTATAAAAGACAGTGCATACAAGCTCATGATTTATACGAAAATTCGTGCTGTTTTTATGGTTGCGAAAATAGTGCTGGATGGTATAGAATTTTTTTTCTGAAATCATGTTTGGTTCAAGCAATAATTAAGAGAAAATTGTCAGCAACACATCATTTGAGTGATTAAGATCGTGGATGAGTAGTTGAACGACTGCAATCAAGTCAATGTGTCCCCACTGTAGCTGCTACAATGGGTATACCCAATAGTGTCATCTCGTGATTAAAGAAGGTCGCTGTAGGTGGAAATGCTTTGCGAAAGCATTTCGTGGGTCGTGATAAGAACTCCGCACATTTAGAGGATCGCTATATAACCCTCGTGGCAAAAGAAACAGAAATTTTACTCCTGGCTAGATAGCTGCAAACCTTGTAACCGACTCATGTTTCAGCAAGAACCATCTCACAGGGGTTAAATCAAATTGGTTTGTATGCATGGAAACCTGTCCGTTACATCTCTCTTAAACCACGCCATCATCAAGAGATATTATGCTGGTGTAAGCAACATGTTGGTTGGCATCACCAAAATTGGAATAGAGGGATGTCCTCCGACGAATCTCGTTTCAGTGTGACAAATAATTTTGGCCACCAATCACTGTGAAGAGAGAATGGAACACGTTATGCTCAAATGTTTGTTTATGAAACGGGATCTGTAAAGTCCAGGAGAGATGGTTTGGGCAGGAATCATACGCAATGTCAGAACGCCACTTCACATCTTTGAGCGATGAAGTGTTACAACGCAACAGTAAAACAGAAAGATTATTCTGGATAATGTTCGTATTTTTAGGTAAAAAACACAGGTTCAGACTTTCTGTTTATAGATAATGCGCTGCCACATAGAAGCATTGATATATCGGACACACTGCCAAGTGGAAATATTCACCGTAGACAATGGCCTGCTTACTCCCTTAACCTAAATTATATCGAATATGCCTGGGGAGCTTTTGGCAGACATGTTGCACAAAGAACCATCCTTCCCCGTACAGTTCAAGAAATCAAAACTCCCCTTGAGAGAGAAGTGGGACAATATCTCCTCGATAGCTTAGTGAAGAGCATAGAGAACAAATGAAAAATGAGCATTAGTATCAGTGATCAACACACATAACTTACAAAGGTACTCATGACTGCACCATTTTGACCTGAAGATCAATGCTTTGTAACTGTTTGGAAATCATCTCAGAGGCGTTTTTTTTTATCTTTAAGTTTTTAATTCTTCGTCGGAATATCTGTACTATGTTGTACTATAATAAATGCATATCGTCCCTAATAATCATGTACTTAGTTTCATTTCTTCAATCATTGTCTATTTTTATTTATTCCAAAAACGCAACTGTTTTTTAGCAATTGTCAAGCAGTCTCATATGAATACATTATGAACATATTTAAAACGTTATGACTAAACTCAGAATTACATTGTTACATCGAAACTTAAAGTACAGTCTTTTGAATCCAATTTATAAATAAATAACATAAAAATAGAATTTTTAGAAGAATTGAGTTTTAGATAGTTGTTTAGTAAATATAAATTATCTTTAAAGTCAAACATAATTTTTCAAATAAGGAATTACGTTTATTGTTTCCATAAAAACATAGTAGATCTTTGTGAAAAAATTTATTTTGACGAAGAATATATCCGTTTCTATATGCTCGTATATATTTGTAATGCATTAAAGGCCTTTACTATCCATATTGTAAAAACGTATAATGTGAGTTAGACACTGGAATTGAAAGAGATATTGGATTTCATGTATAAAATAACCCTAGTCCCAAATCTAAATATGGCATCAAAACAAGTTCTGAAGTCGTCTACCGTGGGCTTTATTAAAAAAGGAAACACAAAAGGTTCGTTTTCCGCACAGTCTTTGTTTGTAAACATTTTGTTGTCCCATATTCGTAGTAGTAGATACTGTCATCTGCTTTACAGCACAATGATCAGAGGTACAGTATTATTTTACTCCCTTCTGCTTGAAAGCTTTAAAATGTAATATTGTGCATGGGTTGTAATCATGAACATCTTAGAATAATTCTGTAGGTGCTGAATTTTTTGACTCAATATTGTTTTTAAACCAAAATTCATTACGTATATACCATAAATTCTAATCAGCACAGAAAATACTCAGTAGAATTTGATGAGTTGTTTAAGTATGATATCAATACCTTATCGATGATTATGTATTACCTTAAGTGCAGAGAGTGTTTTGCATTATAAATTGTGAAAAGTATGAATAAAATGAAAACAATTTACTAAATCTAGATTTATAATGTTATCTGAGACGTAATTGTAAAATGAGGTTTGGGCTGTATTTAATGGGGGAAAAACTGTCCTCAGTTAAATTGTATATTGGGAAACAAAAATTAATAGTTTGAAAAATAAGTATTTTATATAGTATTTCTTATTTCAATAATTTGATATTTCAATATAATTTAATTAATTTTATTGTTTCTTCCCTTTTAAATGAACTATTTGATTTTTCTTCTAACAGCAAAATTGATACAAACCAAATAATGCTTATTTTAATTGAAATTTTATAATATTTAAAGGTAACGTTATTTAAATCACTGAGTACAAGTAGCTTTTATCTCCTGAAAAAAAATTGAAAGGGATACTAATAGAGAAATATCAAAAGTAGATATGTAATATTATATATGAATTCTTCTATGATAGAGATATTATCGACATTGAGTTTTTGAAAGAAAGGTACTTGCTTAGATAAAACCAACATCAGCTTCCTCAGAAAGATTAGGAGATTTATTAGTAAAGGTTAACACACGCGCATCTGGAAATTATTATTGTGAATATATATATTTATATACTCTTATTTACCCCTTATTTACCCTTTATTCACACTTCCTAGTACCACCTCCCCGCAACTGATATTGCAAAAAATTACTTACACTGTACATTTGTGTTCATTTTCTGTCAAAAAATACTCAATCACATTTTGATCAGTTTTTTTCGAAAAACAGACGCGCTTTAAGCAATTAAATGATTCAAAATATTACACGGTGAAAAAAATTGTTTGAACTGTGTCGGTAAAATTGATTTCAGAATTTTTTGCATAGAATTTTATTTAATTTCCGGTTGAAACCAATGAATTTACAAATACCTTACTGAGTTACACTAACTTCTTCATGTTCATATTTAAACAGCGATAAAGTATTAAAAACAAATTTAACATGCATCATTTTCGATTAGTATGGTGCTTCAAATAACTTAGGATCAAATTTATAACTCCTCAAAATTATAAAACCTTTTTAAAAAAAATCTGTTTGTGCTTATGACCACACGATAGAAGTGAAAACTTCTAATTTTATAATGTTATTTCAGGGATTAGTTCCGTGAATAAAAAACAAGGGGATATTAATATTGTCAAATAAAATTATTTATTCATATTTCTGTATTCATAAAGTAATATTTGTTGCAAAACATACAGTCATATATGTGAATTATTTGTATTCTAAGAAGGGAACAATAAGAGAAAGTTTATGGTAGCTGAAGTAACTTATAAATACTTCAGATTCAAAATTATTAAATACCTAAGAAAAACTCCTCCAAGCGTTGTTCGTACTTCGTCGTGCGATTATTTGGATTGCTTTGACATAACTACATAGTATATTGATTTTAAAAATCAACTAAAGGTTTTGATTTGTGTCTTTTGAAAAAAATCTACAATAAAATCCCCACCTAAAATCATAGGTAATTTGTGTAGATTTTGATTTAAAAGAGCCAAATCGGCTTCATAGTAGACCAATGCTTCTCTAACTTTCAATATTTGCGACCCAATTTTCAGTTATAATTTTCATCGCGTCTCCCTCATACAACAATAATGGAAGAATGCAATAAAAATATACTTCAACGCGCTAAAGCTACAAAGCGACTTTAATTACAAATCGCACAAATTATCAAGATATCAGTGGCGTTTCCTAGTTGGATTTTACTGACTGTTTAATGATTATTTGGAATTAAATTTTTCTTGTTTCTTATTTTTACTATATACACCTAACCTAATTGATTGCAACTGGAAAGACAATTTTAACAATAAAACTCAAGTTCGTATATTTTGTCGAATTTATTACATTATTTTAAAATTTCCAAAGTCGTAATAAATTAGACTTGCCTAAAATATGTACTATTAGAGTAAAAATTTCATAACAAGCCTATAAGTAACAATTTTCCACTTTCTTATTCTTTTGTTAGTTGGAAAAGTTAATGTGGCACGCATAACTTTTCTTTTATTAGAAAGTGGTCCTCTTCCCAAAAAGGTTGGCCACCCTTGATATAAGCACAGAAGATGGAAGGCTGAATATTCCTGAAAACCCGGAGGAAATGTCCCTCTGGTCACTTGATTTCTTCCCAGTGTTGTTTATGTCGAGGACTATTAAATCTTGACGACCTTGTCAAAACACGATTTCCGAATAAGACGAACAAAGCCGAATGAGCTTTACATTTCCGAACCTGATGCATCATTTTCAAGTTGACTCTTCAGCAAAACGGGGCTAAAGAAGTTATTACTTCAAAAATATTTAAAGATGGCCCTATGAATTCTATATTTCATTTAGGGTGTGCAGCCCCGAGGTCCCGGTGGTTTTTTCAAATCCTGGGATTTAATTTTTCTCTGAATTATATTTAAAATTTTCTTTTCAAAGTATTGTGAATCTGGTATTACATTTAATGTATCTTATTTACTTTTTTTGTACTGTATACATTTAATATCAGTTTTCTTACGTGAAGAACCTTGAAGGGTTCGAGGTGGTTGTGTTTGTTAAACCATGAATTTTGATAAGTTTGATGAATTCTGTAACTTTCTCCCCATCTTGAGTGGGGTTAGAAAACGGACCTTTGCTCCTACCCTCAGGATGCCCAGTGTCAGCTAACTTGGACAGAGATAGTTATAATTTTTGGAAGATATCTAGTAGGGTTTCAGTCCTAGAAATCCGAAACCCCGGGATTCCGGTTTTTTACTATCCAGAAATTCAAACCCCCGGGATTGCGGTTTTCTTTTCTATCCGGAAATCCCGGGATTAATACAAATAATTCCGGGATTTAATTTTTGTCTAAATTATATTTAAAAACATTTTCTCATAATTTTTTTTTTAAATTTATATTCTGTTTATGAAATATGTACGTAGAAATGTTTTGCGCAATTATAAGTGCTATATGTAAAGAAAATCTATGCACAGTACGGTAGAACGTCACAAAGCTCTAAGTGACTCACTGCAATGCTTACACAATAATATAAGCAACGTCACAAGAATAGATTTTGTCACAGTTCATTCTTTAAATAAATGCCGTTAATTAGTAGCATACCTGCCTGGAAGATTTAAGACACTTAAAATCTCATTGCATTACTATCAGCTCATGCAACTGGATCTTCAATTTCAAATGAGATAACACTTGAAATTGATTTTCATTCCAATTCAATAACTGGATCAATTTATAAGTAAAAACCATTAAATGTAGCAGAAGAACTAAATATAGTTATCAAAGAGGTATATGCACCAATGCAGTCTATTATATTTGAGACACTGTCATCAAAATTTCAAAAAAAAGTTTCTTTTTTAAAATGGAGGGAGACGTGGAGACTACCTGAAAAGAACATACTCCTATTTAATGACGATAATACCTACTAGTAAAGAATTCGAACGTGCATTTTATTTTCTTCGGCAGGACAATTTGTAACAAAAATAAGAAGTCGTTTCAACGATGAAACGCTGGAGGAGCTGTGTTTTTATAAGCTTATTTACAGAAACACAAGGAATGAAGAGATGCTTTTTTTTTAAGATTTAATTATCTACTATTTTAATTTGTTTTTTGGGATGAATTAATTTTTTATTTGTTTCTTTAAAATAATATTAAATCAATTTTGAATTATATTTTCAATTTTATTATGCAATTTCGACTATTCTAATATGTTAGTATTTTTAGTAAATAGTCCAATCCTAATCCCGGGAACAATCCCGGGATTTCAGGATTACGCTATCCAAATCCCGGGATTGAAAATATGACACAAGATTGCAAGCCCTAATTTTATTGCTTTATTAATAAATACAAGCAAATGTTCCTGTGACACATGTACTACCTCAATAAAAGTATATGCTACTTCCGTTGCCTAGTTGTTAATATAGTGAATTTCTTCTCCGGATATAAAAATGAGCAGAAAGTGATACATATTTAAATTTAAAAAGGATAATACAAGGTAATAAGTACGCTAATTTTTTTTTCAATACAAAGTTTAATTTTAATTGATATTATTACCCCAAACAAAATTTGCAATGTATAGCTTAGAAATTGAAAGAATGGGTTAAATAACTGTATAGTTTATAACATAACAAATCTAATTTTTTTAATATATTTTTTTCTAATTTTTTTCTTATTTTTGCATTTCATAAGAATTCGTACTTTATCTGAGTGCATTTATGGACTGAAATATACATATATGTACAATAAGTTTATATATATATATATATTATATAAATATTGTTTTTTTTTTATTTCCTGAGTATCATGAAAGTTATTAAAAAGGTTTAAATTTCAAGATATAATAATTAGCTCAAAAGTTTGAAAGTTAGTAAATTAGGCATGGATATCATACAACAAAACTAGAGGTAAAACTTAATGCATTTATTTATTTAAATGCGATTGCCTAAAAGATATATTTTAATTATTGTCAAATACACCGGGTGTGTATCAACACCAGAGTAAGAAACGTCAAGAGAGGAAAGGTACACTTGGACAATTCGGAATTCCAAACCAATGAAATGTATTGATACAAATTTATTATTATTATTACAGTCGATGACTCCAATTGCATGAATAACGATAAATTTATTAATGGACAAAAGCAAACAGATGGCTAGAATGAGACAAATCAACTTATATATGCAAAGATATATTATAACAGATTATTTATAGTATTTGAAAAAAAACTCAGCGTAAACAGGCTTTAGAGAAACGTCTCTCAAAAATGGTTCCACTAGCAGAAACACAAACAGGGTCTGTCTGTGTTTTCAAAAACAACGCACAAGTAGCTTTTAATCTTGACTAACTGACTCAACTAAGCCCAATGGCTGAGGGGTTAGTGCATCGCGTTTCCACACCACAGGTCCGAGGTTCAAACCCCGGGCTGTACAAGGTTGACTCAGGCTTTCATCCCTTAGTGGGTCGATAAAAGGATCACCAAGCTTGCTTGGGAACTTAACAATGGGGTTTCGCGCCAGACTGATCACCTGACCGGAACATCTGCTCATGCACCTCAGGGCCCAAGGTCGCCTATACTGAGTTGGGCACAGTAGGCTTTGGTCCTCATGGGTATTTGCGCCACTGAGTTAAGATAACTGACTCAGCCTTTCTCATAATGTCCCCTGCATAGCCTCCCAGATATTTCCAGTAGGATCTATTCCAGAGAATTCTCCAGGGTTCCTTGGCGATGTCCAAATTTTTCACCAAATCTATTTCCAATTGCGATAAAGTCCACAATCTGATAACCCAATTCACAACTTCCAAATTTGCTATATTCTTATTCAAGTTCATGCTGGGAAGCAAACTTTCTTTGTGAAATTCAATTTTCTCTAAAGTAATGTATCACTGCCAGAAAAATCACTCACTTTAGTATTTCAGTATGTAATAACCTTCCTTCCCTTCTACCCTGTGACCCAGCTAATGGTGTGGAAGTAAGTGAAGGATTATTTGACATGGTATTTTCCAATTATTTTATTTAGCACTTTAATCGACTCAAACACAATTCAATACATCGCAATGAATAGGATGTTCCAATGAGTCAACAGAGGGAAGGGACGAGAGTCGCGTTTTGGGAGAATATATCTAATAAAGAACATTATAATAATAGTTCTTCTACATCAATATTACCTTTTATACGGTAGATATGTAACTAATGGCGGTTTAACCTCTTGAATACTTTAAATATCAAACGTAATATGGAGGTGACACTACCTGAAGTGTAGGCAGTCTTCTAATCAATTAAGGTTTATTTTATCAGTATCAACTTCCTGTCTTTTATCTCTCACAAGGCTTTTCTAACATTTTACGTTATTCTTCACCTTGTATCTCTCTTATAACTTTTAGTTAACTAACCTTCTAACTTTCTACTATCTAACTCACTTGACCCTTAACTCGCGAACTTGATCTATATATAATACACTTAATTTGCATATTACGCCTTCTTCTTAGAAGAATATTGATTATTTTTGACAGCCCAAAAGAATTCCCAAGAGAATTAGTATAAGGACGCGTATAGATTCGTCACAAGTATGTACAAAACACCAGAAAGAAGAAACAATGCTTGTGTTGTTTATTTTTCATCAACAAAAGTGGCACAATCAACTTTATATAGTAAAAGATGTTAAAAATGTCGTATGATGCATGCTCCATATTTTAGCTCATAAGAGTCTGGAAGTTCTCGAAGACCCCAGGTGAGTTTCGGATTTCCCCAATAGCTACTGCAATGCAATCCACTAAGTTTCCAGTGTTGTCATTGAAAGTGACACCAGTGACATGATATGCCCTTAGAAGTAGTCAAGACATAATTTTTCTGACGGACAAGGAGGTCAATGCACCGAACTTCTACGATCACTCCATTGTTGACCATTCATGACATCTAAGTTCTTACAAACGACCCATCTGAAATGTATGAGGGATTCAATTAGGCTTATACCCCCATTCAAAGTCGTATCGATGTAGAAGCATGTGCGTCGTCCATAAATTGTGTTATAATTCTAAGTAGAGCAAGTACTTCATTTGCATCAAACGATCAGACAATAGGTTTAGTCCGGTGAGGGGATTTCAACACATGAGAGAGAGGGTGAGCTAATGTTGGGCCAAGCATTTAGCATAACACGCCTGTGTTCATGTTTCATGGGGGTTCACTACAGATTACAAACTGGCTGTACTAGGATTGAAAATTTCTTCCCTTGTAAACCAAGTGTCATTTGTGAAAAACACAAAGCTAGAAAAACGGATATCTGTAGTCCTCTTTTAAAGACACCACCATTCAAAAGCTATCAAAAATATATAATATCCTTCGTCTTGTACCTGAATACGCTATAGATAATAAGAACACATTACTCTTT
>BMAO01010931.1:0-67588 GCA_019973975.1 Trichonephila clavata
TAGTCGAAAATTGTACACATTTGTGCTCTCGAAACATTTTTAACACCCCTGAGACCTTAAAAATAAGAATACGGTTTTTTAGTAGCGTCATCGTAAACTTCTTGAAAAATTTAATATGATTCGGATACAATTGCACTGCCTAAATGCATTGCCTGACTTAGATCCCTACGATTTTTAAACAGTAACCAAGTAGTGTGCATTTAAACTAATATTTTCATTTCTCCACCTTTATGGAAAATATTCTGACTAATAAAAATGACACTTAAATTTAAATGATGGCTACCTTTTGTGAATAATTGAGTGAGTCGAGGATCGTTTCCACATTCTGCCATTAAGTCGTCGATAATAAACAACGTATTCTTACTTAAATATTCTTTATAATTCGAAGGAAACCCTCCACAAATTCCACATTTTCAATATCATCATACAGTGGTTGACTTATCCCATAAAACCAAATCACTTTGTCGATGGAGGGCTTAAACATCAAGGCCTTAAAGTTTAGCAGATCTCGCACAAAAAACGATTTTCCCGATTGAGTTGGTCCAGCGACCATCATTGTAAAAGGGTGTTGTAAGCTCGGAAATTCCATTTTGAATGAATAAAATATGGCAAGCATTAGGTTTAAACAGAAAAAGACAGACACAAGTTATATACAGTTTAAATATTTATTTATTGATAAAAATTGACACATATACGAAATCGTTTACATACAAAATCGTACACACGACGTCGTTGCATACATCACAATTGACAAAAATAGGATTGAATGTTTTTCAGAGTTTTACCTCTACATCTAGAATACAAGTAATATATACAATACTGTCCACACACAGCAGTTATATTTGATTGTAAGGTCATTGGGTTATACTTCATTCGGTTATAGCGAAGAGCAAAGTTGCAATAGGTCCTGTAAAATATGTCGGCTCGTTTCCATAAGAATCGAAGAACTCCCCTTCATTTGGGGATAATAAATAGAAGCTATCCAGTGACTACCGGGCTGTGACGAAGAATCAATGTTACAGACGAAGCATGCAGGATAGTGCACCATCCTTTCTGGCAAGCAGTCGCTTGCGTACACATCCAGAAAATATTTTTTTGTCCATGGGTCTTGCAGCAAAATCTTGTTAATTTGTAAGCTGTTCATTTTTTTTTAATTTATTTTATTTTTATTTTTTTAGTTTGGAAAATCACAAAGAATATGACGAGATTTATTAATCTCTATAATGTTTTCAATTCTGCGTAAATAAATACTGAAATAGTTTTCGAGAGAGCATTAGCAAACTTAATTTCTATTCGTGAATTGCCTTGATGTTGTAAATTAAGATGCGGTCCATCACATAAATCTGGGCTAAGATCAAAAACATAAAGTGTATGCCCTTGAGCAAATTCTTCCCGCGTTAAATAGTTTCCACTATCACGGTTAAAGCCTGAAAACATCTGGTGATAGGCTCTTATATAACAGTTGGTTTCATAATTCAGTTCTAAGGGTTTGGCAGGTACTGGTTGCCCATCAACGTAAATACTCAAAAAGTTAACGTTGCAATGTCAATAAAAAGGGATTAAGACTCAATGCCCATTTATCGCGGCGTTGTCTATACATCCTACAACAACACGTTTTGCATAACTCCTAAAAACACATTGTCTTGCATGAAGGACCAGCTGCCCTTTGATATGGAATAAGTCTTACATAACACTCTGTCAATTGGATATTTCGCTGTACTTTTTTCTAAAGCCTTAGCATGGCCTAAAGAAACACCTGGATTGACTTTTACTTTGCGAATAAATAAAGACGCATGCTGTAACACAACTTTATAAGGTTCTCCTGTTTAGTTGACATCAGACAAAAATCAGGTTTCGTGCGGTCATTTTTATTTTTACATCTACTAGATTCAGTAAAAGACGATTTTGTTGAAAAAATATCACAATGCAGAGGTCCAATCATGTCCAATATCTGACTTTTAAACGTCAAAACATATCGTTTTTTAAGCCCCTCGTTTCCATTTTCCTTTTGAAGAGGGTCGGACACATCTAAAAAGTATCCTTATAAAAACACTCGCAAGTCAATAAACTTTTCTTGGCATCTTCACCATAGTTAAGTAAGGTTTCTACATAGGCACGATAGGGGTAAGTATTGCTAGAAGAAGAGACCACTCTTTCGTTCAAGGCCACGTCTACTTGTCCAAACAAAGCATGTAAAAATAAATTCACTGGAGCTACCGGCTCGTTTTCTGCTAAAGACGTTCCATCCAAGTTGGTGATTTTAACTTTTACGTGCAAATAGGAAGCGGACAAATCCATATAGTCTTCTCCGCTCCCCGATATGTTAAATTCCACAGGCCCCCATCTCGTATATTAGCCAGTGGATGATATTCAATAAATCCACCTTTTTCTATAGCTGTCTGTGTCGGAAGAATTAAAAACAAGTCTAGTTCGGATTTCACACAGGCAGGAGAATCTTTATGTATTAAACAAGTCATTTTTTTTTTTTTTAAGCAAAAATATCGCGTGTTTTCACCTTCTTCGATTTGCGTCGAATGATATTATTTTTAGATTGCGTTCTCTTTTTATTGCGTCGTCCAGAACCAATCATGGTTTTTACTTTATTGGAAGCTTTTTCTGTCAAGTTTCGACCCGCTTCTTTTAAGCGACGTTGAGTTGCTACTTTAAAATTATCACCTTTTGAAATATCATTTAGCACATCTACACCACTGTGAAACAATTGTTTCCCAACAGCCTTCGCACTTGATTTAAAAAGAGGGACAGCAGCCCTAAATAGACTTCTAAACAATCCTCCAAATCCATAACCCTTTTGCAAAGGGGTACCTTGATAATAACCGAGACCACTTCCCGACTGATGTGTATAATAATCTTCAAACGATTTCTGGCAACAATTATAAGGAACAAACATTATGATAGATACTTCTGCCTAAAGTGAAGCTTCACGTAGGATCGCCCGCGTTCAAATGGTATAAGTTCTCCCGTGTGAGACCTTATAACGATTTCTAAAGAGTCAATTTGTTTTCGGCTAACATGTACATAATGTGGTCGATTATATTTCACACATACAATTTCACCGTCATGTCCTGTCACATTCACGATGCGTAGCAAGGGGCTAACACGTCACCGATAATTTGCGGTTCAACAATGTCAGAATACAGTAAAAGAACTCTATAATTGGCCCATGGGTCTGCAACGAATGGGCTTTCTATCATATGTTCTTTAGAACTATCAGATGATTCGATTTTGCATGGGTTAAACCCTAGTACTTGAGCTAAGCCATCTTCTAAAATCACCTTAGCTTTGTTTTTTACAGTAACACGAACTCGCTTGGTCACGGGGTTATAATTAAAATAAATCTTATTTTGGTGGGCTTCAATCGTCATGGCTTTCAAAATATCAGGCACTGATTCATAAAATCCTGGTGGAATTTTTCTTGCTAATATCTGTCCGTCACCCAGATCAAACCCAAACACATTATTATTGATATTCACATTATACCAAGTGTGGGGATAAATAAATTCAACTAGCCCACTTCCCATTCTCCTTTCAATTCAATAAGATTTGGTAATCTCATTAAAAAATGCGATATTTTGTTTTCTGGAAAATAATTCATGGAACTATCGGATGGTAGTGTTACGTAGAAAGACATTTTTGAAAATGAGTGATGAAAGAAGTATACACGCCTTTATAAAGTAAATAAATCAGAGGATGGAATCCACTGATCAAATTTAGATGGATAACCTTATATTTTACTTTATATTCAACTTGACCTTTTTTAACTCGTTTCTGTAATACTTTTTCGATGGGGAAAGTTTCTTTCTGGCGAACTTTTTGAAGTTCTTGAGCGTAAAACGTACCTTGAATAGGCTCTTCCAACAGGTCCTTAATCCGATAAACGGGGGGGGGGATGTCTAGGCACGCATTCTGTCACTACAAATAATTCTTCGGTCCAGTTTGTTTCATAACCTTTTTCAAAGAGCAATTTATGTTTCGAAACGCGCACGATGTCTCCTACACTAAAAACACATGCTTTTTTTTTTCATGCCTTCCATATCACCGTATAATGTAAACCATACGTCATTCTCATTATCCGGAGTCACCTCAGTAGGAGTTCTTTTAATACTTGAATGGTAAGTATGATTATAACTATGCAATAAATCATTCAAAATGTGTGCGTATTCATAAGTATGATTTTTTGTGAAATATTTCCACATTTTCGTTTTAAGGGTTCGGTTAAATCGTTCAATGACCGAAGCTTTGGTATTATTATGCGTTGTAAAAAATCTAACATCTTCTTGTTTTAAAAACTTTTGAAATGTCTTATTTGTAAATTCTGTTCCGGCATCTGTCTGTAAGAACTTGGGTTTTCTTATAGAAAATATAGTTTTAAACGCTTTGACAATGTCTTTACCACGCTTTGTTTTCAAAGGGATAGCCCATGCATATTTTGATAAAATGTCTATACAAGTCAAAATATATCGAAAACCCTCGTTGTGTTTTTGCAAACTACTTAAATCCACTAAATCGGCTTGCCATTGTTGATTAATCGAATATACAAGGACACGGTTCGTCGGAAATTTTTTTCGGATTGGTTTGTGCAGTGTATAGGCATCTACTCCCTGGAGCCAATCCTTAATGTGCTTTTTGGATACTTTGCCGTCGACTGCACGATGTAATGCGTCTACACCACCGAAACTTGCCACTTGCTTAGGATCCTGATACGTTTCCTCCATTTGCTTAAAGGGTCTATTTTACATCGAAAAAGTTAAGTTCCTAGTTTTGTTTAAATTCAAAACAAAATCCACTGCAACCTTTTCACCTCCAGTAAAAATGTAAATAATACCGAAAAAAAACACATAAACTTATGTACAAACACACAGAATGTACAACTTCCTCCGTCGCTACCATTTTGAAAAATGAATAATCCTCAGCACAATACCCTATTTTATAGGCTAAAAATTCTAAGCTTAACCATATTTCAACTGGATAGTGGCTAAAGAAATAGAATCTACTATCCAGTTGAAATAATTTTTCTTACGCGGGTTCAATTCTCAGAATACTAAAACTTAAATTATTACTGTATTAATATCTTCTTTCATCAATTTTAATAAGTGTTTATTTTAGTAATTCAAAACTTGTGTTTTACATCACAATATCTGAACAAAAAGACTATGTCACATTTTTAAATTTAAAAAATTAATATTTGAACACCTATTAAAAAAGTTTTTTTTACATTCAAAAGGGGCCCCACCTGTCTTAACAGATAAGCAATTTCTTCAAACACCTCCTTCCCCTATCTATTCCATTCCCATATTATCCATATGCAGATAACTTTCAAATGAATCTTTTATCTCTTTCAATGAATTTATTTTAATCTAACAAAAGTCGCGCACATTTTATCTTATTGTCAATGATCACACCTCATTAAAGTATTCTTAAACCCAAAAAGAAATAATCTGTCAATAATATCCATTGCCCCCCCTTATCTCTACCCCACCCTCTTATCTCTACCACCACCCTCTTATCTCTACCTCCCCAACCTTATCTCTACCACCCCAACCTTATCTCTACCACCCCAACCTTATCTCTCCCACCACCCTCTTATCTCTACCACCGCCACCACTATGTTGAACCCCCATTTATATACTACTAACCTACTAAAAATTACGCCCCAAAAGTCATGGTGCACTTCAAAAAAAATCTCAACATAGCTTTAAATACTGTATTTTTCCTTATTAATATTTAATATTTAGTAAGAAATATTTTAGCGATCAGAATAACTTTTGAACGTCTTGGTATACGTTTAGTCAAATTTTTTTGTAACTTCTGCATCGGTGTTTCTCCCTTCTTCTGTAATTTTTGTTTTTACATTATATTTTGTTTTTATGTCTCATGTTTTCTTTTTTGAAAATCAAGTTCTCACCAAATATGTTCTACTATACTTAAATCAGCTGACTTTGGAGGTGTTTTCAGAATTTGAGGACAGTTATAGAGACACCCCAGTATCGTACATGGAGAGCAATGCGCTTGGCGTCATTATGTTGTTAAAAAATGAAGTCACATCTCAATATCTCAATATCCAAATTTTGGGCGGATAATTTCAACTTGCTCTTTAAAATATTTAAATAGATAATTCACAATACCATCAAAAAATGCCAAATTACCTAATCCTGAAGAAGATTAGTGTTATTTGCGTTATTGTGTATTTTACAGCTTTTAATTCATTTAGAAACAAGTAATATAAAAAACAATTAAGTCAATTCCTACTTAGGTCAACGAAGAAAAATTTCATTTTTGTTTCTTTTTATTAAATAATTACAATTAATATAAATATGCATATACATATGACAGAATCACAATATTAAGTGGCAAAATAGAAAGCGCGATTTTCCTTTCTATATATGGTGCTGGACTCTTGTTTTTGTTTGCTACTATTTATTCATTCGTAAATCACATTCTAGGAAATTAGGCCAAAAACAGGTAGAATTCGAGACCACGGATTGGAAGTCCAACGCGTTATCCATTGCGCTACAGGAATTATGAGCGATTTCTCTTTTTATATATGTTGTTGAACTTTTTTTTTTTGTGTTTTTACTATTTATTACTTAATAATAACATTTAATTAATGAATTAATGTTTGAAAAAACTGTATTAACATCAAGAGCCATCCACTACAAATTTTAAAAAAAATGTATTTGAACTTGAGTGTGTATGAAAGAACAAAAAGTATTTTATTAATTATTGAGAAAATTTAAACAAGATATCTGTATATATAAATAAATGTATATAGGGAGAGCGTGAACTAATAGTAGGAATTGAGAAACATAATAAACATAATATTGTTTTAACTATTTTGTCTCTTATTTAGTGCATTTTATAAGAGTTATTTTTTTCTTTTATTCCACTAAAAATACTTTTTAATAAACTTTAATATATTTATACCAATTTTTTTAAAACTTCAAATAATTCTTGAAACTTTATTTATGATTTTTTTTTCGATAAACATAATTTTTACTTCAAAGAGTTGGAAAATTTTAATAACAGTATACAATCAAGAACTGCAGAGCAATGAAAGAAACGACAAATTTTAAATCTTTATTTCAGTATCTGAAATCTACATTAGTGTTTAAGAACAGTATTTTTTACACACAAATTATTGTTACTCATTTCTTAAACAGAATTGTTAAGAAGTACAGTATATGAAATGAGTTATTGTTTAGCTTATGATTACTTCAGGTGTTACAAATGTGTTTCTGGATTTCAGTATCCTCCTTTGTATAAATTTTTTTCAATTACACATAGTTGTCGCACATAAAATATTCGTGACTTGTTTTGTAAAAGACACTTAAAATTATTTTGAATTAAAAATATCTTTTTTAAACATCCATCTGCAGTTCAATATCTTCTCTTACCAATATTTCCTACAAAGTTATATTAAATAGTTTACATGTATTCTACCATATCTGAATAATTGGTGACCTTTATACTTCTCTTATATTCTATTTTGGTTTTTTTCCCCGAAAACTTTATGTTCTTCTTTTTCCTTCTTATTTATTCTGAAGTAGTAAACACAGAGGAGTTACTTCTTTTCATTTTGTTCATTTTAAAAAATAAAAGTGAAACGTTTAGAAATAATAACTCGAAAAGTCAATTATGTAATTTGTGATAAAGTCCCAGATGACAAGGTTTTATTAGCAATTCCAACAGTCGCTGATGAAACTAAAATTCGTATTTCAAAGAACAATTAATGTGATACATAAAGTATTCTGAATAAAAGTATTTGCTAAAGCGTCCTGCTTTAAGCACACTTGATGGCATTCAGGCAGTGACTGATGTGACTAAACTTGTAGATCAAACAGCCACTGAAGTGCAGCGCTCTAAGTACACTTGATGACATTCAGGCAGTGACTGATGTGACTAACTTGTAGTCCAAACAGCCACTGAAGTGCAGCGCTGTAAGAACACTTGATGGTATTCAGGCAGTGACTGATGTGACTAAACTTGTAGTCCAAACAGCCACTGAAGTGCAGCGCTGTAAGTACACTTGATGGCGTCCAGGCAGTGACTGATGTGACTAAACTTGTAGTCCAAACAGCCACTGAAGTGCAGCGCTGTAAGAACACTTGATGGCATTCAGGCAGTGACTGATGTGACTAAACTTGTAGATCAAACAGCCACTGAAGTGCAGCGCTCTAAGTACACTTGATGATTTTCGGGCAGTGACTGATATGACCACACTTTTGGTTCAAACAGCCGCTGAAGTGTAGCCCTTTAAGCACACTTGATGGCCTTCAGGCAGTGACTGATGTGACTAAATTTGTAGATCAAATAGCCATGGATGTGCAGCGCTGTAAGAACACTTGATGGTATTCATGCAGTGACTGCTGTGATTAAACTTGTAGATCAAACAGCCACTGAAGTGCAGCGCTCTAAGTACATTTGATGATTTTCGTGCAGTGACTGATATGACCACACTTTTGGTCCAAACAGACACTGTGCAGTGCAGCGCTTTAAGCACACTTGATGGTGTCCAGGCAGCGACTGATTTGACTAAACCTGTAGTCCAAACAGCCACTGAAGTGCAGCGCTTTAAGTACACTTGATGATATTCAGGCAGTGACTGATATAACCACACTTTTTGTCCAAACAGCAACTGAAGTGTAGCGCTTTAAGTAAAATTGATGGTATCCAGGCAGTGACTGATGTGACTAAACTTGTAGACCAGACAGCCACTGAAGTGCAGCGCTCTAAGTACACTTGATGATTTTCGGGCAGTGACTGATATGACCACACTTTTGGTTCAAACAGCCGCTGAAGTGTAGCCCTTTAAGCACACTTGATGGCCTTCAGGCAGTGACTGATGTGACTAAATTTGTAGATCAAATAGCCATTGATGTGCAGCGCTGTAAGAACACTTGATGGTATTCATGCAGTGACTGCTGTGATTAAACTTGTAGATCAAACAGCCACTGAAGTGCAGCGCTCTAAGTACACTTGATGATATTCAGGCAGTGACTGATATAACCACACTTTTTGTCCAAACAGCAACTGAAGTGTAGCGCTTTAAGTAAAATTGATGGTATCCAGGCAATGACTGATGTGACTAAACTTGTAGACCAGACAGCCACTGAAGTGCAGCGCTTTAAGTACACTTGATGATATTCAGGCAGTGACTGATATAACCACACTTTTTGTCCAAACAGCAACTGAAGTGTAGCGCTTTAAGTAAAATTGATGGTATCCAGGCAGTGACTGATGTGACTAAACTTGTAGACCAGACAGCCACTGAAGTGCAGCGCTCTAAGTACATTTGATGATTTTCGTGCAGTGACTGATATGACCACACTTTTGGTCCAAACAGACACTGTGCAGTGCAGCGCTTTAAGCACACTTGATGGTGTCCAGGCAGCGACTGATTTGACTAAACCTGTAGTCCAAACAGCCGCTGACCTGATTAAATGCTGATATGACTGGTTTGGTGCCCAAGCAGTTCATGATGTTCGAAATTCAGCGTCCAAACAGCATCTTCAGAACAAGAAGGGAAAGTTTTCCTCCTCTTGTTCCTCTAAAAAGGAAACATTTTATTAATTAAAAAACTTTTGAACTCAGAGATATACAAAAATAATAAACTGAAACAATGCGAAGTGTTATTCTAAATTAAAAGTATACAGTGTACAAAAACTTGACCCGAAAAATGTAAAAGGAACACCATGAACTTTAAAAAATTTCAATTTCTAATTTAATAAATTTTGCGAAAGGACGCAATGTTTTCTTCAACAGAATTTTTGCTATTTTTTTTAAGATAATGCAGTCTTATGTTTAAAGAAATTGCGTGCATACAATTTACGGAAATTCCAAGAATGTTATTCCTTAAAAATTTTATTCGTCAATTTTTAAATTGAATGAGATAAATTGAAACTGCCAACTACATTAATGTTAAACTTTCTAATTTTTTTCAAACATATAGAACGTAAAATTTTTGCTTGGATTTTTGCTTACACGGGCAGGATTTTTTTAAAGTTGAATTAATATTGCTTTAATCTTCCCAAAATCTGTTATTCTGCGTGTTAACAAAAATAACATCTGCGAAATCTAAAACCTTATTCGCTACTTATCATAGTGAAAAAGATTATAGAAATGTCTTCAGGCATGCTTCAATTCCTCTGTTTACTTCTGTTCTTCTAAAATATCGCATTTTCAGGGTGTTACTGAATTCGACCGACAAATTCAGAGGGATGATAGTAGGCAGCATGGTGACAACAAATCACCACAAAACATGGGGTTGCAAACCACGTTTAATCGAGGGAAATCGCGACAAAAGTAGCTGTCGGGAGTACGATACCCCAGACGAGGGGAGTGATCAATCGAATGCGGGGATGTGGATCTCCGAGATAGGACATTTGCATCACGAATGCAAATTTCCCTCTTCTTTCGCAATTGCTGCAGGGAGAATTGGTCACTGCTCACCAGAACGTGTGTTTCATGCGCGAAGGAGTAACAGTCCGTTTTTCGACTCCAGTGCTTAACCACCTCCATGCTACAAATCCCTGGAGGTGAATTAGACACGGCGGACCTGTTGCTTGGCAAAAATGAATAAGAAAACTATTAATTATCCATGAATAACTAATATTGCTTTTACTTATTTATAACTCCAACTCTGTTTTTACAGATTCTTCCTTATTTAAAACTAATCCCTCATCATTTCATAACATGATTGTTTTTATTTTTTAAAAAACTGTTTTACATTTTAAAAATACTTTCACTGTTTCATTGTATAAAGTTGAATAAAAATAGATCCCACTAATAATAATCCAATATTAATAGCTTGAGAGTATAACTGCAAAATGCTGAAAGATGAATGATTTTCTTTACTTACATGTTCGATGGTATCTTTTCTGCTTGGCTTTTTTTCTGCTTTCTATCTTTTCTGCTTGGCTAGGGGGCGCCCGTGGGTGTCCAAGGTGCGCCTCCCCACTCTTATTCGGTGTACTGTGATCCGGTGGCATCGAAGCCCCTTTTGAGTGGGGCTTCGGTAGTCACAGTTGTACTGTAAAGAAGAAAAATAAAAAGTTACTTTAAAATGAAAGCCATGGGGAACACACACACACATGGTACAATTTATAAAAAAAAAATTGATTTAATAGTTTCCAAAAAATTTTTGGTTGCCTCATTTGTATACTTATTTTATAAAACAGTTTTTTTCTCTCGCAGAATATCGAACAACTAATCATTTAATTCCTTAAAGAAAAATTTAAAAATTCATGAAGGGATTTTAAAATGCTACTCCTCCTTCATGAATTTTTAAATTTTACAAATTGTTTCATCTGCCCTCAGCTTTTGATATAAAGAAAAACTAGTGATTTTTTTTCTCTCTGAGATAAATCAGTTTAAAACTTTCATTTGCTACTGGGATATGAATAAAAACTAACATAAAAGTTATCATAGCTCAGGGTTTTTTATCTTAGAGTTTTCAAATATTTTTTTTGTGAGATTATAGAGTATATCAAGAATAACTTAGGTTAAAAATTTTTAAAATTTTTTTGTCCGATTTTTGTCAATTGAACCGTATTATGTCCCCTTAAGAAAAAAAAAAAACTTCTGAAGAAGGATTGTATAAAAGGATTAAAAAGTAAATGAAAAGAAGAAGAAAAAAAAATTAAAATTTTTGTGATCGTAAAAGATTTTAACTTTTATAATATTAAAAATGAAGCCGTTTCTTTTTGTTTCATTTGAGTTGTGATGCGTCGTGGTATAGTGATATAAAATCGTAAATATTTATTCCTAGTGACGTTTTTTATCATATTATTTATGGACGTTTGCCAATTTGCTTAAATAAACATTAAGCATCATTCTTAGTTCTAAATTTTTTTTTTCATTTTCGGAAGTAAAAAGAGGAGCTCGTGTTATTGTTTCAGGTACTTTAACGCAACCAGCAGGAAATGCAGTTTTTTACTCAGTAACCAAAAGATTTAAGCCAAATTTTTGAATTTTATAAATTAAGTATCTTGTATCCTTACAGGATTTAAGATGTCTCTTGAAAAATAAGGATTTGCTTCCGAAAAGGGGGGGGGGAGTGAAATAAGACCGGGAAAAGGATTTCTACTTGTGTGATGCGATTGGAAAATGACGAAATATCCCCAAATAATCCATCAACATCATGAAACGATTGTCGAAACAATCGTCAAGCTGGCTTAAGAAAATTTTGAAAATAACTTCTGAAAAGCTTTTTACTTTTGTTTTCGTGATACTCTAAGCCATATTATGACTGTTAAAGTATCCGACTACCCTAAAATTGTGAATTTTGCCAAAAATTGACAATTTTTTTTATGATTTTATTTTATAAGCCATTTTATTAGCTTTATAAAAATACCATGTTTATTATTTTCCGTTCTCTAGAACAAAAACTACAAGCTTTTTAATAAAAGCAGATGCCATTATTTGAAACAAGATGTCATACTTTAAAACGCATTTTACTCGGAATGTGGCTTTTTGAAAATGCTCAAACCGGGACAACGATTGATCAAAAAGTTTTGCAAATAATTAACTGAAATTATTTGTGTATCTTCTGTATAATAGTAGAAGTGTTTTAACCTTTAGATTTATCCATCACTGTTTTATTATAAAATTTACAGTTAATTATGTTAATAGAATACTGTTTTTTTAAGCAATTTCATGGAATAATTAAGATTGAGTTCTCTAGTTTTTGTAAAAATTAAAATATCTCTTAACCTGAAGGCCATTTCAAAAATGAATAACATAGCAATATATCAGAATTGAATTATTTGAAAATTTGTTTATATATATTTGCACAGAATGGGCCCCGTTTACGTTGTTCTTGTTACAATTTTTACCATTTTTTTCCCACACACATTTTAGCAATAATAATTTCTTTTTATCTTCTTAATTTTAGCATATTTTTCTTAAAATGTACTAAACAAATCTAAAAACAAAAAAAAACAAAAAAAAAAATCCCTACATCTCTCTCCATTTAAAAAAAAAAAAAAAAAGTTGTCGTATGTAGTCGGATAACTTAAATCAGGAATAATCATAAAATTTCAAATTTTTCTGAGAAAAGGTTGTACATTTACTAGTATCATTAATCTTTTTAGAATTTTTTCTCCACAATGTGAAAATGAACGCATTGAAATCAGAGAAAATGATGACTATATTACTTACAGTGACCACTGGCTCCACCTCGACTTCTTCCTCAGCAAGGGTCTTGTATGGAACAGGACCCCCGAAGCCCCTAAAAACAAAAAATATTTACATTAATACTAATTTTTTTATTCATATTTGCATAACACTGTTTCGTATATATGATGTATCTGTGAATTATCCTCCCCTAGCTCTCCACAACCCTCCCCCATAGGAATCAGTTTTCCAACAAACTGTTCTGAGTGGATTTCTACTCAATAAAAGGAACGTACCTGCCAAATTTAAAGTCTAGATGTCTAATGATTCCTGAGAGACAGTGACGAGAGTGTGAATGAATGAGTCACTTTCTCCTTTATATACACTGCTGCCCACCGTAAATGCAACACCCTGAATGAAGCACGCAAATAACATGAAATTTACAACATGCATTAGCGGAGGTAAGATATGCAAATGATTAGAATTTCAGTGCAGACACACATCGCGCACTCCACCTCAAAGCTCTATTTAAGGCTTGGAGATTTCGATGATTTCAAGTTCGGCAATTGGATTTTTCTTGTGGGTTTTTCAAAAAACGATCAGTTATGTCTCGTAGAAAACAGTGATCAGCTTTTGATCAAGTATCCGAGTTCGACAGAGGAAGGATAGTGGCCTACCGAGATTGTGGATTATCTTTCAGGAAATCGGTAGTCGTGTTGGACAAAACCAAACAACTGTAATGCGGATATTTGACCGTTGGATGCAGGATGGTACGACGGACCGACGGGGTCGATCACATCACCTCAGTGCACCACTTCACGTGAGGACAGGCAAATTGTGCGCATGGCAGTGACGGATCGCTCAGTCACATCACGAACCATAGCACAGCACATTGAGTCTGTAACGCATAATTCAGTGTCTGCGCGTACCATTCGATGGTGCGATGAAAGGAGGATCTGGGTGGCAGAATGGAATGAAGTTGTCTTTACTGACGAGTCACGCATCTGTCTGCAACACCACGATGGTCGGATTCGAGTCTGAAGACACCGTGGAGAGAGGATACAGAACAGCTGCGTTATGCACCGCCACACTGGTCCTGCACCTTGTATTATGGTATGGGGGCGGTATTGGATATCACTCTCGCACTCCTCTAGTACGCATTGTCGGTACTTTAAGCAGCCAGCGCTACATCTCCGAGGTGTTGAAGCCAGTTGTCCTTCCTTACCTTCAGGGCTTGGCCACAACCATATTTCATAGGATAATGCGCGACCACACGTGGCACGCATTGTCCAAAGGTTCTTCGTCAATCACCAGATTGAACTGCTTCCTTGACCGGCTCGCTCTTCTTATCTTTCGCCGATATAAAACATGTAGTCCATGGTTGCTCAACGATTGACCCAGATTACACCCCCAGCTGCCACACCATATCAACTTTGGCAACGTGTGGAAGCTGATTGGTCTGCTGTACCCCAAGAACACATCCAAAGTCTCTTTGAATCAATACCGAGGCGTGTGGCAGCGGTGATCAACAATGGCGGCTACTCTGGCTATTTATTGATTCTGGCAGGAACCACACTTCACAGAAGTCTATAAATTTAATCATTTGATATTTGGTCAACATGTTATCTACAAAATAAATTTTGTTGTGCTATCTCTTGTCTTTCTTGGTGTTGCATTTACGGTGGCCAGAAGTATAGAGGTGGTAAAATGGGGTAATGGAACATTATTCACGAGAGAATTATGCGCTTATAATAGCTGATGGTGCAAACAAATCAGGAGTAATTGTCATAAACGTTCCATCCATACTCTTAACGTTCGATTTAGTTTCCATGTAATTTAACATCGTGTCAGTAATCTACAAATTACAAGTCCCGATTGTTTTATTTTTTAAACACAGTTTCGTGACGATAGTAATTATACTTTTGGATACACAATGACTTGAAATTGCCATTTTGATATTCGAATACACATAAAAAACTATTTGATAATTATCTCTGTGTGAGTTTTGGTTCAAAATTACGTAGTTCGTTGCCAAAAGCTCTCGAGTAGTTGAATAGTGCGACGTTAATATAAATGCACTCACTCTTTATTATTTTTGACTTAAATACCTTGAAACGGAATGAAAAAAAAACTACGATCGATTAAAAAAAGCGTATATGAAAAATCTCCATTTTTTAATCAATAAGGTAAGTGATACCTTTTTCTTTCTTAGAATTTATGAAAATCGAAATTGAATTTTGAACTCATTGTTTTTCACATGGCATCCCTGCCGGGAGCCGCCCATCCGGTATAGTGGTCAGTAAAACGGACTGGGTTCGAATCCCGGAGACGGCATGGATGTTTGTATTGTAATCCTTTCTCTTCTGTCTGTGTTGTATGCCCCCGTGTTATACATTGCGTGGTGCACGGGGTTTATAAATGTTAAAAGAAAAAAATCCCTGCCGGGATCCGACCTTGAAATAGTTTTAGAATTTTGAAATCAAAAAGTTTGAACTAGAATTTTAGAAGATTAAAGTAAACATTTATTTCGAATATAATTAAATATGTATATTGTACTTTAATTTGAAAATCGAAAGGAAAATGAAATATTTTGAATGTTGAATTTATACATTTGAAACTAATACATTGAACTGTGTTAACTTTTCGAACAATGTCAAACTAGAACTTTAGAAATTGCTGAAATTTTTTTGATATTATTAGAATTATTGAAAATATTAAGTTGATCTGAACTTGTTTTGGTGATTATTTTAATACATTAAATATGGCCGAAGCACACACAATCCTTCGAGTTGTTAAAAAAGAAACGAAAATCATTCAGAACAGCAGTTACTAAAATAGTTAATGAATTAGAAGCTGAGTTATCGAATTCTGATTTAAACGTTGATAGGTTAAGTGAACTGGTAGAAACTATCCATCAAATTTGAGCCTTTAACTTTAGTTGATCAACATCTGGATCCCCTTTTTAAGCCCGAAGAATTCGATGGTGAATTTGAAATCACCGAAGAATATAGGGAAAAAGTGTTACTTTGGCAGTTGCGTGCGAAGAAGATTAATTAATTTTCGAAACCCCGTGTAACGTCATCCTACTTACAGACTACATCATCACAATCACAAGATGAACATTTTCGGAACTCTGATAACATTCGCATTAAAGTCCCAAAATACCATATTACACGATTCTAATAGAGATAACGCTTCGAAATGGTTAACTTTTTGGAATAGCTTCGAAACAGCCGTACACAATAATGAATCTTTAAATAAAGTGGATAAATTTAATTATTTGAAGGCGCATTTGGGAGGATCTGCTTTAAACACTGTTGAAGGTTTTCCAATTTCGTCAAAAGCCTATGATGAAGCCGTAGAATTATTAAAGAACAGATTTGCTAATCGTTAAATATTAATTCAGCCCCATATGAACAAAATTTTATCATTACAGCCTTTAAAAAATTCTGACGACCTTCGTTCTTTTCGAAAATTTGTTGATAACTGTAATCTTCAACTAAGAAGTTTAAATTCATTAGGCATATCTTCCGCGAATTATGGAAAAGTTTTGTGCCCCATGTCGTTAAAACTTATTCCATCTGACTTGTTATTAGATTATAATAAATTACAACAAAATGATTCGGGATCCGATATTCATAATGTGACCAGACGACCCGTTTTGAACGGGACTGTCCCTTTTTATACATACGAGTCCCGGTGTCCCCGAAATGAACTCTGGGACGCAAAATTGTCCCGTTTTCGGAAACCGCGCGAAGCTGTTCGGAAAGCTATATTGAAACTTGAAGGTCAGACAGTATCGGCAGTTGAAGCTACAAATAAATCAATCAACTAAAAGACAATTTGACTCAAAAACAGATCAATCAGTCTCTTCCATTTACGGTCCATCAATTAATGGTGAAATCAAAAGATAATGGTACTTATATATAGATGAAGAGTTTGTGAAAAGGACGGCTACAGAATTTTATAAATTAAGCCGTGAATATCTTATCTGGAGCAGTGAACTTGCTTTCTTACCAAAGTAATGGAGATATTTTTTTTGGCAGATTTAAAACGGGTCCCCGCATGGGAAGACGTTCAAAAATCTCTGGATGTATGAATTAAAAAGGAGTATATTGATTGTAATAAAGATACAGAAGTTTTTGATGAATTTTCATTAATTTCTAACTACATTACATCGCAAAAAGTAACCGGATAAAAATGATCTAAATGTTTCCACGGAAACTCGTTGGGTGTAAGTATTCAAACACTTTCACACCAACAATCTGCAGCATGAAAACTTTTCTATTTTATTTGAATATATTTTATGTTTGCCTGCTACAAATGCTCCATTAGAAAGAGTATTTTCTATGATGAACAAATTGTGGACATCTGAGAAAACCCAGCTACTAATTTCTGTTCTAAAGGTGATGTTGATAATTAAGTTGAATATAAAAAAACGTTCCAAGAGTTTCATTCTTACTTAAAATCTTCACCAGCTATATTAAAGCAAATTTGTTCCTCTGATCAATATAAATATAACTAAACATTTGGGGTATATTTTTTAATTCGCAACTTTTAAGCTAACTTTTTTTGAATAAATAACTTTAAAAAAGTAGATTTTTTTTAATGTATACCTGTTAATTGACCTAAACAAAATAATGTCTCGTTTTGAATCAAAGAATAAATGGTCACGTTAGATATTCAGCGGTTGCTCTCGTTTCTTACGCAATCTTTGACAGCGTGAGAGCAGACATATACCATGAATAAATCATCTTTTGAATTATACGATTGTAGACATGAAACGAAATCAAACTTTTCTGGAGAACACAGATCCATATAAACAACAAAACCAAAAAAAGTTTTCATACTGCAAGCGAACTACTATCGCGCCTGTTAAAGAAAATAAAGACAAAATAAAATTCAGCTGTATATTTTGCGATTCTATGACTCATAATTCGAATGAATGTGAATACGTAATTAATATGTCTTTAGAAGAAAGGAGGAATATTTTATTGCGAAAAGGAGCTTGTTTTAACTGTTTAAAAGTCGCAAAGCATTTATCTCGAAATTGCCCAATGAATAAAACCAAATGTGAAATTTTTTCGGGTTCACATCATAAATTTTTTTGTTTCAAGCAACAGAAAAGGGAGATAGAATCAATGTCCACAGATCTAGCAAACCAAAACACCAGTGAAGTTTTTTTGCAAACATTAACTATTTACATTGAAAATAAAAATTCCAAACACTTATATTAGACACTGGTAGCCAAAAAAGTTACATTTCAGAATATGCTGCAAAATTTATAGGTTTAAAAAGGATTGGGAAAGAAACAATTACTCACGGACTTTTTGGAGGACACAAAATCACCGAAGTTCATGATAAATATTAAATTAACTTGCGTAGTTATAACTAACGTGACCATTTATTCTTTGGCTCAAAACGGGACATTGTTTTGTTTAGGTCAATTAACAGGTATACAATGAAAAACAAACACTTTTTAAAGTTATTTATTCAGAAAAAGTTAGCTTAAAAGTTACGAATTAAAAAATATACCCAAAATTTTTAGTTATATTTATATTTATCAGAGGAATAAATTTGCTTTGATATAGCTGGTGAAGATTTTAAGTAAGAATGAAACTCTTGGAACGTTTTTTTTATATTCACCTTAATTATCAACATCATCTTTAGGACTGAAATTAGTAACTGGGTTTTCTCAGATGTCCACTATTTGTTCATCATAGAAAACCTCTTTCTACTGGAGCCCCCCATTTGTAGCAGGCAAACATAAAATATATTCAATTAAAATAGAAAAGTTTTCATGCTGCAGATTGTTGGCGTGAAAGTGTTTGGATACTTCCACCCAACGAGTTTCCGTGGAAACATTTAGATCATTTTTATTTGGTTACTTTTTGCGATGTAATGTAGTTAGAAATTAATGAAATTTCGTCAAAAGCTTCTGTATCTTTATTACAGTCAATACACTCCTTTTCAATTAATACATCCAGAGATTTTTAAACGTCTTCCTATGCGGGGATTTTTTTTTTAAATCTGCCCAATAAAATATCTCCATTACTTAGGTAAGAATTCAAGTTCACTGCTCCAGATATTTACGGCTTAATTTATAAAATTCGGTAGCCGTCCTTTTCACAAACTCTTCATCTATATAAGTACCTTTATCTTTTGATTTCACCATTAAATGAGGGACCGTAAATGGAAGAGACTGATTGGTCTGTTTCTGAGTCAAATTGTCTTTTAGTGGATTAATTTCTTTTGCAGCTTCAACTGCCGATACAGTCTGACCTTCAAGTTTCAATACAGCTTTCCGAACAGCTTAGCGCGGTTTCCGAAAACGGGACAATTTTGCGTCCCAGAGTTCATTTCGGGGACACCGGGACTCATTACTATAAAAAGGGACTGTCCCGTTCAAAACGGGACGTCTGGTCACGTTAGTTATAACGGAAAATATAGTTTCAAAATGGAAGTTAATGATCAGAAAAACATTTGCTTAGGAATCTCCAAAATTAATGACTTTCGTGTTTTACAGAAATTGGCAACACTTAATATATTTATTAGTGATTCGTCCACAAATAACAAACTTTGCCTTTTCGAAAAATATTCTGATGAAATACATATTCTGTTAGGATCTGACATAGTTGGGAAATTATTTATTGGTGAGGTAAAACAACTTTCCGAGGGGCTTACAGCTGTGAATACTCGCTTGGGATGGACAGTTATGGGAAAATTAAGCAATAAATCTAAATTTAAATCAGATAATTCTTATCTTGTTCATTCTCTTCTTACGAATAGAGAAAAAATATCAGATCTTTGGGAAATAGACTCTTTAGGCATAAAAGATCCCAGTGAAAAGAGATCAAAATTAGAATTGCAAGATCTTACTTTGAAACATTTTGAGAATACGGTATTGCGAGACGATGAGGGTAGATACATCGTTAGTATTCCTTGGATAGAAGGGAGTGAAAAACTTGAGAACCACTACAGCTTAGCTAAAGGAAGATTGGAGAAAACTGTAAAAACTGTAAATGTAAATTTACAGGCAGACTATTTGATTATGAACAAGTATTTGTAGACTGGGAAAAGGAAGGCATTATTGAAAAGATTGCACAAGATGAACCAAACAAATGTGGGAAATTTCCTTATTTGCCACACAGACCTGTATTTAAGGAAAATTCTACGACTAAGATTCGTCCTGTGTTTGATGCGTCAGCTCATCATGGAAAATCTTGTTCGTTGAATGATTGCGTAGAAGAGGGGCCCAATTTGATAGAAATTATACCAGCTATTTTAAATCGTTTTCGCTTAGGAAAAATCGGAGTCATATCTGATATTCGAAAAGCTTTCCTACAAATATCTTTGCACGAAAGTAACATCAACTTTTTAAGTTTCTTGTGGTGGGAAGGTGGTAATCCGGAGAAAGGCATCATCGAGTTGTTTTTTGGTGTGTTTCAGGTAGTCCCTTTTTATTAGCGGCAGTATTAAAGTATCGTTTTAAGCAGACTCTTGAACATTTGGAAAAAGCTGCCGAAAAATTGAAAGATTCAATGTTCGTCGATAACTGTGTGGCGAGTGTCGATTCATCCGAAGAACTTAAGTCATTTCAACGAAATTCCACAGAATTGTTTTCATTGGGTAAATTCGACTTACGTGGATGGCGACATAGTGTTATTGAACCAAATTTCGACTTTAGAGACAACCGACAAGAAATACAAATTATGTGTAATGTGAAAGAAGATACCTTTTCCATCTCTTACAGATAAACAAACATCGAAAGAAAATTTGAAAGGTGGAAAAAACAACCTCAAGAGATCAAGGTTCCACGAAAATTGTCGAATCTCGATGTTAAAGATGCGAAAGTGTCATTACGATTTTTTCGTGATGCGACGAAATCATCATATGCTAGACATGACTTTCATTTACCTTTTATACTTTCTTCCAATCATCCAGTAGTCAAAGCTCGCATTAATTATAAACACGCACAGTTAGACCATAATGGAGTTCAGATGCTTATGTACAAACTCAGAAAAAATTATTGGATTCTGAAAGGAATAAAAATAATTAAAGAAGTCATCAAGATTTGCATTATATGCAAGAGATCCAATGTGAAGCCTATATCGGTATCAGAAAGACTCTTAATTCAAGACCGGGTGAGAGATACTGCTGTTTTTGAAATTATACGATTAGATCTGGTAGGACCTCTCATTCTTAAGAATTGGGAGAATAATTGGATTTTGATTTTGACCTGTGCAGTCTACAGAGCAATGAAAGTTTCTTGCTTGGTTTAAGGAGGTTTATAGCACGACGAGGTCGATCATCCATCATTTGTTCGGATAACGGCAACAATTTTAAAGGTGCTTATCAACTTTTGCAGAAAGTGAATTTAGAACAATTGAAGAATTTGGAAAAACTAAATCCAAATTCATGGAAATTCATCCCTCCCCAGGCTCCTTGGTGGGGAGGTTTCTGGGACCACACCAGAAGAATAAACTGGAGTTTAGGTAAAACTCTACCCTGGCCAAGACGAGAAGGTTAGAGTAGCCCAAGTGAAAACTAAACTTGGCTCCTGTCTGCATCCAGTGCAAAAATTGCATCTCCTAGAGGTGATGGAGAAAAATAAATCATCTGTACACTCTACCAACTTTCCTTTATTTTCAGATGCTAATGAAGGGAGCCATTTACCTATTAATATAGATCCTGAACTGAGTAAACACCAGGCAGCGGCAACCCCTTCGACGCAACCCTGTTCCAATGTTTCTAATGATGGAGTTGGACTGGAGCTCAGAGCTGAGACAAGTGGACACCAGCAGGCGGAGACCTCTTCGATGCAGCCCTGTTCCAATCGTGAAGCCGGAGTGGAGCCGATAGATGAGACCCTTGAACTGCCAAATGACTTAACTTCTGACGTTGAACTTCAACAGCCTGCACCCCGACGATCTCGTTATGGTAGACTCTAGAATCTCCGAAAAGGACTAGTGGACTCTAGTTGAGTTTTTTCTTTCGCCGGCTGGGTGGCGTGGTTGGTTTGTCGCTGGCCTTCTACATCCAAGGTCCCCGGCCCAAGTCGGTGGATTTTCTTGATGCAGAAAATAGACAGAGGCCATGTCGTATGATTATACGGCATGTGAAAGATCCTTAGAGTGTCTATTTGGCTTCGATGCTCTCGGCAAAATTAAATCCTAGTACAAAGTTCGCATCGCCAAGAGCTCAGGTGCCTCCCTCTGTCGAGGAAACTGGGCGTCAAAATTGCTTGCTGTAATTGGTATCGCCTATAGGGTGCAGCGTTAAAAAGTGGTAACAGATCCTGGGGTATATACTAGTTCTGCAAAGGTTTAAAATACCAATGCGCAGCCCATTGAAAAAAACATTTTCTTTCAAAATCAAAAACTCAAGGTGGGGAGTGTCGCGAACGAAACGAATTTTGTAGTTCAATTTCAGTGGCGCTGTAAGCGCATTCCTTTTGTATTTTGCTTCTGTATTATAATCTGATCTGTAGTAGGAGTAGAAAGAGTGGAGCCCACTCGAACAGACATATATCAGCTAGTAATTTTTTTTTACATTAAATCTTTTTAATATCACAAAGAACTCTCATTACTCATAAGAATAACAGAATTGAATTTTAGGTCGAGCTCATCCCAGGCAATGGAAGAATAAGGTAAGTGATATCTTTTTCTTTCTTAGAATTTATGAAAATCGAAATTTGAACTCATTGTTTTTCACATCTATGTTAGCTGACACTGTATTTAATTGTGTATCACTCAATTTATTCTTTGATGGTCTTCCATCTGAAATCCATTTTCTGCAGTCTTTTACCCAATGTCCTTTTCGCTTACAGTTGTAGTAGATTAAATATTAAATGTATAGATGGCGCTACAAGTCATGTGAGTGATGTATACGCGTTTTGGCTTGTAGAGTCAGAATCATGTAATGTTCTTTGTGTTGTGTACGTGTCTTCCGTGTTGTCTGCAAATAAACAAAATGAACAAAAGATTAACTGAATTATTGAATAGAGAATGAAAGACACATTGGCATTATAATAGTCTACCTGACCATGGAGTATAATAACTAAGGAAATACAGCAATAGTAATTGCATCTATCTTCTTTTCTTGACTTGAACTTATATTTGCTCTCTTGTCTCGGACTTTTTCATTTTGTAGCTATTAAGGCTTCCTGGGCTATGTTGCTCCTGTCTTCAATTTTAGTAAAATTTCTTTCGAACATACACAGCTGCACTGTTAATTCTTCAAATGACTTCTTGCATCTCCAGCTAACAACATCCAATTGGATTTAAAAGTTTCAAACTGATAAGGCAAAATATGTAATACTTTACAAACTAGCATCAAATCTGGCAACTTGCTGTCCTCTCTAGCCTTCTTTGGAATGAATTATTCAATTCATTCCAAAGACTTCTTAGCTTTGCAATATGTGTTGAGACATCCTTTCCTGGAACCCAGCTGTATGCATAGAATTCCGTACAAATTTTAAACAACTTATGTTTTGAAGTTGCTTCGAACCACTGTTTTAATGATTCCCAAGCTTCAAAGGCTGCTGCCTTGTGTATGATTTTCTGGTACACACCATCAGCGACAATACTTGCGATCAATGATTTTGCATAGCTTTTAGCTTTTCTGTACAAATCGCAGCTTTCTTTATACTGTTTTCTTATAGATTCTTGAGCATCAGCTTCTGTGGACTCTGGCCTTTCCAGCTTGCCATCCATAACCTCGATCGCTCCTTATTGGTAATCGAGTAGGTCTCGTATCTTCCGTTTCCACATCGGCCAATCTGTTTCTCCGGTCAAAAGCTTAATATGACGACTGAAATCCATACTTATTTCCTTTCTAGAAAGTTAGATTTGCAGGTTTCTTAAATAATTTGTATTAATATTTCTAGGCTAAACAACAATGGTCATCTTCTGTTTCTTCCTCGATCTCTTCAAAATGGCGGCGCGATCACGCTATCTTCCCTCCAAATTGCCGACCGGCGAAACTTTGCCGTGACTTGTTGCTTCCAAGAAATAAAGTTCTTTCTGCCTTTTCTATCGTAAAAGACTCATGATCCTTGATACTTCAAGCACGGTTAAAGCTTGTGCTGGTACCCATAACCTGTTTAAGTTTTTATTTTTTACGGAATACGAGAATTATCACAGACTTAAATTACTTTCTACACACAAGATGGCTAGAGCTAGAAGAATGTTACATAAGAAAAACTATAAATACAAATGAGAGATACAGGCGCCATCTATTGGCATAACAACAAAACCATGTTAACATTCAATATAAAGTCATTATCTTTAACAAAATCAACTTTATTACTTCACTGCACAGGTTGAATATCAATAAGGATCAAATTATAACAATCCCTAGAATAATATATTTCACGGATCTTCCTTGTAAAATTTACACCAACAAATTCGTCTTTCAAGATAAAAATTTACCAATCCCTGTGATTTGCGGTCTATTTAAGGATATAGTAAACCATTACTTCCGAAATTTTTTTATATTAGCTACAGATGCTTCAAAAATGAAAATCTAACATCAATAGCAGGTATTTCGAATAATGCATCCTTTTCTTATCGGATTAATCATATAAACTCCATCTTTACGGCAGAAGCGCCGGACGACCTGGCAGAATCAGACAAAAACCTACGAATTTTGTCTGATAGTCAATCTGTTCTGTCTTTCCTTCAAAATTACAGTATTCAATCTCCAAAAATCATTCATAGATTAGTGAGCAAGATCTTCGAACCCAGTTAATTTTTCTTTGGATTCCGGGACACTCAAAAATTTTCTGGAATGAACAGGCAGACAAACTTGCAAGATCGGTAATGGAATCTAATGTTTACATTGACTGGATCGCCCCTGAAGATATCAATACCAATTATTTTCGGAAAAGAATAGGAAAAACCATTGAGAATTATAATACCAGCAAATATCATAATATTTTAGGAAACATCCCATCTATAGAAATAATATCTAACTGGACCAATAACAGAAGAGAAGAGATTCTAGGTATTCGCATCATTAGTAAAATTATTATAACTCCAGGGCTCCTGCATAAATATGATTTAATAAGCAACCCTTTATGTAACACCAGCAAAGAAAATAACGATTTGGAACACATTCTCTTAATTTGTGACAAATATTCTTCTCAGAGAAATAATTTGTGGAATATACTGAAGACAGATCCATGCAAAAACACCACCTTCAGAGAACTTTTGGAACATGCAATTGTTAATAAGCAACTTTTCAGGGTTTTTTTTTTGCAGAAGATGAAGTTCTTTGATATGTATTAAGAAAGGAAAGACACATATAGCGATTTACATAGATATTCACATTCATATCAAGGGGATAATAGCCTTTGCTGCTCCATATCCTACAAGAACTGATTCTCTTGGAAAGAATAACTTATGGACAGTTCAGTTATCTATTTATTTGGTTATTAAATTTGATTGAATAATTGTTTGAGGGTTTTGTAATGCTCATAAGAAATTTCTTTTAATTCTCATATTGTAAATTGTAATTAATTTTTCATTTGTTAGGTTCAAGCTGTACATTCTTAAATAAAAATTTTTCCTACTTGATATCATTAGTGACTCCCAGAATAAATCTAAAAAATAGTGTTTTTAGTATAATAATAATCTAGTTATGAACAAAAAAATTTTTAAAATGCTTTTATAAACTTTTTCTTTTTGCTGTATTATTGATAAATATTTTTGAACTTTGTCTGGAAATTGATGTTCCAATTTTTTTAAATTTAACATTATTTATGAATTTCTCAATTTTTATTTTAAGTTATTTCTACCATTTTCTAGAGAATATATTGGTTTATTACTGAATGATACAAGGTTAACTTGCAAGAATACTTCACAAGAATTCACAACAGGACTTTTGGCTGTGATGTAATTAATTTTATTTTTAATTTTATGTTCGTTTCTTTATTTTGACAAATTCGTTTATAATTTTTTCTGCATTATTACCTATTTTGTAAATGTACTACTTTAAAAAGTTATAATAAAAAAAATCAATCTCATCTGATAGAAAATTTGTTTAATCTCTTATTTTGCAATAACACAATGTGTAAATTTAAAATTATTTTGATCACTTATTTCAAATTTTTCTGTGAACTTACAATGAAAGGGCTGCTGTACAGGGTTATATACATAGTACATTTCTTGAAATATAAAAATGAATAAATATATTGATTTTTTAATATCTTTACTCAATTGGCAAAAAAGATCAATGATCCTAAACCACGCTAATAAAAATAACCAGCCAGATTTATTGGAATGAAACTTAATCTTTGAAAAAGTTCTTCCAGTTTACACAGGACTGGAACAATTTAGTAAAACCGAAAATGTTCTCTATAAAAGTCAAATCTTCAAAACAGTTATCTAGAATAAAATTTAAGTAGAGATTTGTCTTGCAAAATTTAGCCAAGTAATAAAGACAGAAAAAACTACGTATCTGCACTTACATATTCTACAAAAATTAAGGCTGTTTTTAAGTCAATGAAGATAATAAAATTTTTTTTTGATTATAAAGTATTTGTGTGAGTGTGCATTATTTTTATACAGTTTTTCGTATGTATTTTATACATATTTTTGAACAGTTTAATAAAACATATGTTCTGATGTTAAAAAAGGATGTAATTAACTAATTTGTCCATATTAAGTAAAAGTAATTCTTGTATTTGAATACTGTCCTGTTTTCTATGTATGCATCAGAAAAATTTATTAAACGAAACTTAATTTATAAAAGTAGCTATAATACCGATAAAAAATTTCATATTATTTTCTTATAAATATATACATATTAAAAATTTAAGTAGATAAATCTTTTAATAACAAAGTTTAAAATGTTGATGATATTTCTAACTAAGTAGTAATAATAATAAAAAAATTTAGACATTATAGAATTTTACTGATAGAGGTGAAAGATACAGAATTATACATATTTTAAATCGTAATAAGCATAAACATACATACTAAACTTCATATGCCAAATAAATAAATTATAGTTTGAAAAAAACTAAAAAATACGCTTTTATACTGAATCGAACTAAAAAGTTAAAAAATAATTCTTAATAAAGAATAAAATGATTTACGAGAAAATGAATGTCATTGGGGTAAAAGCGTGGGGTGCTTTGTACTACATTTTTACACTAATTCAGATTTTCCGAATAGAAGTTAGAAATTATACATTGGATATTACATTTATAGATACAATGGATACATTTATAGAGAACACCCCACGCTTTTACCCAATGACATTTATTTTCTCGTAAATCATTTTATTCTTTATTAAGAATTATTTTTTAACTTTTTAGTTCGATTCAGTATGAAAGCGTGTTTTTTAGTTTTTTTCAAACTATAATTTATTTTTCATTTTTTAGTTCAAATTGCAATAAAAGCGTGTTTTTTAAACTATCATTTATTCATTGTTGAATTTATCCTTGAGTTTGATATTTGAAGCTGGAATTACGTGGCTGTGGAATTAGTCTTGCTCTTTAATGGAAAAATTATTAACGGGTCTAGGGTGTATTTATTCTCTCCGTTTCGAGGCCTCGGATGAGTTCCGTATCGTTATATTAGAGATTCCGTCTCTTCTGAACAGGTGCAACAAATAAAAGTGTGTTAAGATGGAAAAATTCGAATCAAAAAAAATTTTAATGTACCATGTTTTTATAACAGACTAAAAATTATAAAATTCCTCCTTTTCGTTTTCTTTTTTCACATTTTCATGCACTATCATCCACTTCTGAGCTATGGTCCAAATTTCAAGTCTCTAACTCCTCGGAAAGTCATAGTTTAAAATCAATTTCAAAATTCCACCCGGACAGACATTAAAGAAAGCGAGTTAATAACAGCATATTAAGTGTCAATCATGTTATCCCCTTTTAAACGTATTGTTTTAATGTTAATTCGTACCATCATTCCTAAACGTATTGCTTTATTAAAATTTAAAAAAATATTTAGTAGTTGGAACGTAAATTATTTTTTTTTAACATTCAGGAGGCTTTTTTTTCATTTTCAGAAAAATGTTTATATCATGGTAAAAAATTGCTAACACACACCCACCCTCCCCTTTCTCAGACACAGAACACTTTTTTTTGTTTGTTTTATTTCTTTTAACCGCAAGTGTATTTTATACTTGCATATATAATTAGCGTTAAATTCAAAACACTTTAGGGTTACACCTTATTCTTTTAGTCGCCAAATCTGGAAATGATGTAGGAAATTAGTCGCCATGTCTGAAAATGGTATATGGAACTAGTCGCCAAATTTAAATGATATATGCAATAAGTCGCCAAATCTGGATGTGATATATGAATTTATCGCTAAATCTGATTATCCATATTCCTGACGATCCTGAAAAGGACAATGGAACAAAATTATGAAATTATTGTATTGCCATCGGTCCTTGACAAGTGTGAGAAATTTCGAAAGAATCCGATATTTTTAAGTGGGTAAAAATCGAGTTCTAAGATTCCGTTACATGCAAGTGAAACTTATAAAAGCGTGTTAAAAAATCCAGTCAATTTTTATCCTTTACAGATTTAGAGAAACATATATGATTGGTACAGAGTTAAACATATTAACATATAAATTGCTCTCATTTTTGCATCCAATGCACAAATTTTAATGGTACTATAATACTTAAATATTACATATGCAGAATTAAATGTGCTATGCTATATATATTTTACAATTAACAATAAAATATTTAAAAAAAAAAATTTTTTTTCCCGCTTATTTTTAAGTTATGAAATTAACCAAATGTTATGGCTAAATTTAATGCACAAGTTTTTTCTAGATTAGTTTCTCTGCCTTAATATTGATTATACTAAAATGTAAATCTTTTCACAATTCAAAATAATTACGAAAAACTTCACATTTTAAAACATACAATTCGATATTTATGTCTCGTATTTGTAAAAACAATGTAATTCACCTTCTAATTTATATAATTCTTTTCTTTGAAAAAAAAAACTTGAAATTTAACTGAGTTGACAAATACATAAAGATTTGTTTTCATCTGATTTTGATTTAAACGAATTTTTAAAAGTGAATTTGTGTGGCATCATAGTTTGACTTTCTGGCAATCTGTTCTTCATATAGATTTTTGAAAATCTTATACATATACATTTGTTACATATGCATATATTCCTATGACATTTCTTTTGATTGAAAAAAAAAGATTATTGCTTTTCTTCCTTCATCAGGAAACACGTTTTTATCATTATAGAAAAACAAATCAGATTTTTCATCCAGTATTAATGTGATTTTACATCTCGTGGTATCACGGTCTGACTTTGCTTCTTAAATGTTTCTCATTTAGTTTTATGAAGGTCATAAACTTTATACATATATTGTCCATGTATGATATATATATATGTTTCAATTATCACTATAGTTATTTATCATTGTATTTTCTCATTTGCTTACTCTTTGCAACAGAATTACAATTACTTTTATCGAAATTTTGCAAACAAGTACTGGTTAAGACTTTTATAGCAACATGGTTTATTATTTCTTTCATTAGTTCCATTTTGGTTTTTTTCAACATATGCCTGTTTTATTTGGTTTTGATAGTTTTTGATTTTGGTTCTTACTAATTTAAGTTCTTCACTATTGTATTGCATCTGATACTCTATATTGAATGTAATATAGATGTTAAATAGTATAACACATCGATTTCTCAAATAATATTTAAGCAAATTTAATTTAATTATTAAGCTTATTTTATAAATTTTAGATTTTTTTAAAATTATAGCTAGTATTAATTTAATTTTTTTCCAGTTGAAGACTTTTTAATATATGTTATTTGTGATAGTATTTTAGGAAATTTTTTATCATTAATTTTTTTTTCTTAAGGTTTATTTATTTCAGGTTTTGCTCAGTTTCCATAGCAGAAACATATTACTGCTACTACTTTTCTGTTATAATTTTTTATTTATATTTTCATTCTATTATTTCTATTTACCTTTTTAGATGTTGATTCTTTCTCTTACACTCAAATATATGTTTTTATGAAAAAAATTTTTCCTGCGAGGTCATTGCAATCTTTCAGTTAGTATATAATAAACACTAGCTTAGCACACAGTGAACATATGAACACAGTACATATTTGACAAAAATCGGTCAAAAAATCAAATCTAGCTTTTTAGCCTAAATTATTTTTTATGTATTTTTCTACAAACTCATAAAATTTGAAAGCTGTAAGTTTAAAAAATGCAAAGCTGTGATAACTTTTATGTTCGTTTTTATTCACAGCCCAATTTCAAATCATAACTGAGTTGTCTCAGAGAGATAAAATAACTAGTTTGACTTCATTTAAAATGCTGAGGTTTTTTTCCTATTGTGCCTAATACTTGGAAGTTTTTTCACTTGCTGCTAATAGTATTTGGAATAAAAGTCAGTATACATTTTTCAATCAAAGTAATACTTTTTTTTAAATAAATAATTGAATTTAGATATTTTTAAGGAACTTTCAATAAGCATTTATAAAAAGAAGTATTGTATGAATACCAATCATGTTATCACAAAACCCATACCAACTTTTGTTATTATACATTGTTTATGTACTTGTAAATTAGATTTCATATATTTACGTCAATTTTTGTTGGAGGAGTAGCATTTTAAAATCACTTCACATGTTTCTAGTTTTCTCCTTAAAAAATTAAATCATTAGCTTTTTTAGAAATTTTGAGCACAAAATATGTTTTACATCATACAAAACCTAGGAGGCAAACAAAAAAATTATGAAAATCATTAAATTAAAAAATTGTTTATAAATCATACCATCTTCTTAAAAAAGTAAATTTTAAAAAAAATTTCTGTAAGTTTAATTGTATTTCTCTATAGTGTATTGATAAATCAGACAACATTTTTTTAATATAATTTAATGAGAACAAAATATATTTAAAACAAAGAATAATTAAATTGAATTTTTAAAAATTATATTACACATTTCTATATAATATATATAATTGTAGAAAAGACAGAAAAAAAAAGATCGTATAATTTTAGAAAAGACACATTAATTATAGTTTATAAATCAGTATTTTAGAACATTAAAAATCAAAGAAATATTTCCATTATTTACTTATATTTTTTTCTATGTAGTTTAGAATAAATAAATCACAAATTATGCAATTCAATAACTCCTAATAATCAAATAAAATTTAATCATTAATACTAAAAATATTATATTAATATGATTCAGTTCTTTAACTCACTAGCGAAAAAGTATGTTCTTTTCTTTTTTGAACTTTGGTGACAGACTAAGGGGGAAAAAATTTCAAACATTTGTAAATGATAATTACAAAGTAAATCAGATACTGAATGATAGTAAATGTTATTTTATAAAATCTTTTCAAGTAATGTAAAATAGAGATAAATTCTAAAAATTATGTACAAATTTGTTTCAAAAGACATTTTTAAACAGATGAATCCACTTATCATATTGCTCTCCAATTTGCAAAGAGTAAACTCTCCAATCGATAATCTATAGTATGTACAAAATAAAATTAAAAAGCTTTATCATGGAAAAACTATGACCAATTGATAACCATCAAGTGCATGAAGTTTGAAAGGAGTACTTTAACATTTTGAAGACATCTTTATTTGTGGAAACTGAAATCCTTAGGGATAGTAGAATACGTCTACAAGCATCTCATCGAATTCGTAAGTTCAAACCTTTTTTTTTATGCCAAATTTATTAAATGACACAAGAGATTACCCAACCCCAATACCTATTACTTTCTTATTCTCTTCTTTAAGAAGGTAAATAATAATTCCATTATTTCCCTAGCATTAAAGCAGAATGATCTGCCATAAATAAATATTCAAAAGGTATCTCACGCTTTTTAAAATTCATCTCATGGCAGTGGCGTAACGGAGATTAGGGCTCCCTGCAAACTCAGGATTTCGGCCCCAAGTCCAAATACTACTTAGTGTCAGTCAAACTTTGGATCCCCCACAATGCAAGGGTGCACGTTACGCCACTGTCTAATGGGGTCAACTATCAAACTTGCAATTACAAAGAGACCATTTTTGAATGGCATTTTGCAGGATCAAAGTAAATCACCACAATGAGATTGTCGTTTGTATCATTACAGCCATCATTTGCTGCTACAAAACGACCTTGTTTCATAAACTCTTTTATTGACTAGTAGTTTACTAATTATAGCAGATGTACACACCCATACAGATTGCCAATGCCTGATTTTGGTATAACCTTATGAAAAGAGGTCCCGAATGATCAACTGCAAATAAAACATGTTCTATGAAAAAAGATGAAAATAGTCTTAATTAAACCTATTATGCATTAGAAAGAACATATTCTGAATGTAAATTTCTGTAACATTATTAACGATTATTAATCCTGCTTTTTAAATTGAGCATTCACTTGATTGCATTCGAAATAAACGTTTAAAAAAAATGGATTTTTTTCAAAAGGGCATGAGTTGCACAGAACCGATTGCAAAATAAGCAATTTTGTACTCAACGTTCTTCACGTCAAATTTGTGAAAGATAATAACTTAGTATTTAATATTAATATGATTTTGTTTTTAAGGCAATAGATGGTGCCTGTATCTTTTCTATTTCTTATTATGAAAAATCGCTCTTGCTCTTTTCACCTAGTGCACAGGTTATGTTTTATCTCTACTAATGTTGCTTAAAATAAGAATTAAATAGGTTATGGGTACCGGCACAAACTGAAACAACGCTTGAAATATCAAAGACTAAGTCTTTTATGACAGAAAGAAACTTATTTCTTGGAAGCAACAAGTCGCGACGACGTTTCGCCAATCGGCAAGTTGGCGGGAAGATAATTTGACCGCGCCCTATTATACAGAAGGTTGAGGAAGAAGCAGAAGACGATCGTTGTTGCTTAACCTAGAAGTATTAATAAATATTTAAAAAAGACAAACCAAAATTTCTAGAAAGGACATAAGTATGGATTTCAGCCGTTATATATTAAGCCTTTGACCGGAGAAACAGACTGGCCGATGTGGAAACGGAAGATACTCGATTATCACGAAGGAGTGATCGAGGTCATATATAATAAGTTGGAAAGGTACAGAATCCACTGATGTGCAGAGATGCACTAGAATCTGTACCATAAAGATCGCTGTGATTTGTACAGAAAAGCTAAAATATTGTCGCTGATGGTGTGTACCAGAAAATCATGGACAAGCTTGGGCTTGAAGCTTGGGAATCATTAAAACAGCGGTTCGAAGCAACTTCAAAAGATAAAAATTTGTACGGAATTCTATGCATTTATCAAAGTTCCCAGAGAGGATGTCTCTACACACATTGCAAAGCTAAGAAATCTTAAGACTGAACTGAATAATGGACTTGAGACTAGAGAGGAAAGTAAATTTCCAGATTTGATTGCTAGTCTATAAAGTGTTACATATTTTGCCTTGTCAGTTTTGAATCCTTCAAATCCAGTTGAATGTTGCTGGCTGGAGATGACAAGAAGTCATACGAAGAATTAAGAGTGCAAACGTGTATTTTTGAAAGAAATTTTACTTAAGTCAAAGACAGTAGCAAAACAGCCGAGGAAGCCTTAATAGCTACAAAATAAGAAAGCCCGAGACAAGAGGGCAAATATAAGTCAAAGTCAAGAAAGGAACACACAGCTGCAATTACTGTAAACGAAAAGGTCATTGGATAAAGACTGCAGAAAGTGGACTTCAGATGGAAGTCCATCAAAGAATAAATTGAGTATCTTCTAACATAGCACTGATGTCTATATCTGAGGAAATCTACAACAGAGACTATTTCTGCATCATATTGGATTGACAAGGGAGCTAATAGGCATGTTACAAACTGCTCCACATATTTTGTTGACTACATACAATTTAATAGTCTTTGTGGCATTAGAGCTACTAGGAATGAAATATTCGTTGCACTTGCAAAAGGCACAGTAAAAGTCAAATCAACTATTAATGGGAAATGCCAAAAAGTTTTTCCTAAGAGATTTTTGATACGTTGCAAGAACAGATTGGCCGATGTAGAAATGGAAGATACTCGATTATCACGCAGAAGCCACAGATGTGCAGATGCACAAAAATCTGTAACATAAAGATCGCTGTGATTTGTACAGAAAAGCTAATAGCTATGCAAAATCATTGATCGCAAGTATTGTCGTTGATGGTGTGTACTAGAAAATTATGAACAAGGAAACAGACTTTGAAGCTTGGGAATCATTAAAACAGCGGTTCGAAGCAACTTCAAAAGATGAGTTACTTAAAATTTGTACGGACTTTGCATTCAGCAAGGTTCCCATAGAGGATGTGTCTCTACACACATTGCAAAGCTAAGAAATATTAGGAATGAACTGAACAGACTTGAGAGGAAAGTAAATTTCCACATTTGATGCTAGTCTGTAAAGTGTTACATATTTTGCCTTGTCAGTTTTGAAACCTTTAAATCCAGTTGAAAGTTGCTGGCTGGAGATGACTAGAAGTCATATGAAGAATTAAGGGAGCAGCTGTGTATGTTTGAAAGAAGTTTTACTAAAATTGAAGACAGGAGCAACATAGCCCAGGAAGCCTTAATAGCTACAAAATGAAAAAGTCCGAGACAAGAGGGAAAATATAAGTCCAAGTCAAGAAAAGAAGACAGCTGCAATTACTATAAACGAAAAGGTCAATGGATGAAAGACCACAGGAAATGGATTTCAGATGGAAGTCCATCAAAGAATAAATTGAGTGATACACAATCAAATAGAGTATCATCGAACATAGCACCGATGTCTCTGAGGAAATTTGTACATCAGAGACTAGTTCTGTATCATATTTGATTGAGAATGGAGTTACTAGGCATGTTAGAAACTACTCCATATATTTTGTTGACCACATAAAATTTAATAGTCCCTGTGGTATTAAAACTACTGGGAATGAAACATTAGTTGCACTTGGGAAAGGCAATGTAAAAGTAAAATCAACTAATAATGGAAAATTCTATTAAGTTTTTGAAAAAGATGTTTGGTGAGTCACAAAGATTAATAGAAATTTATTCTCTTTATTTGCTGCACAAGACAGAAATCAAAACAGTGAATTTGCGTCGACTCCTACAGAATCCTGGTTAAAAGTCAACAGTGATGGGTGGGCTCTATGGTTCTCGCAGTGTAAATGGTTCCTTATTCGAAGGAAATATTGAAAATTTTGCCCATAAAAATGTCAGAAGTTCATACTGTTGTAGCATACAGCTCCTTGCTACCGTTGTATTATAAAAGATTCGGCTACCAAGATAAACGTCGCATCCGAAACATGCTTGAAAAGGAACTAGGCATCCGCATCAAGCTAGATAAAGAATTTGTGAGGCATGTATTTATGGTAAAGGACACAAGTCATCATTTGGCACCAGGAAAAAAGCCTCTGAAAGAGCCTGGCGAACTAATTTCAACAAATGTTTGTGGACCATTGGATGAGTTATTTCGGAATTATAAAGAGAGAGAGAGAGAGAGAGAGAGAGATATCTGGTTGTATTTAAAAGATAGCTTAACAAAGTTTCGCTATGATTACCTAATAAAAAAAGGGGAAGTAAAAAAATTGTTAGAGCACATGCTTGCACATACAAGGACATTAGGAAATTCTTTGAAAGAATTCCTCTGTGATAATGGTGGAGAACATAACAAAGATGTTTGGGAAATCTTGCACATTATTCAAATGGAATCGCTCAAAGGCTAATAGCACCTTACACCTCAGAACAAAATGGGGCCAGTGAATGAGAAATGCGAAACTCAATTGAAATGGCCAGAACATTCAAATCCTGAAGTCGGTTTCCCGCAGCCCCATTTAGGCTACATTAATTAACTCTACCATATATATATAAAACAGAACACAGAAAAGTCATCAATAGAAAATGCAAGTTTTCTACAGAACGAATGTAATTTTTCTGTATTATTTATTCTAATTTATTGAAAACTCCACATTTTTTTGCAAAAATTACGGAATATATAAATGACTAGCTGTTACCCGCCCGCTTCGCTGGGTATTTCATGATGTTTTATAAATTTTTACTGCTTATATATATGTATAAATTATTGATATCTAAGTCCTAGCATTAAGAATTCGATTGTATTGAAAAATATACTTATACCTTTAACTGTCGCAAAAAAAAGGGCAGAACTCATCTAATTTGTATTTTCTAAAATTGAAGTATAGAATGATATTTGCTCTTTCGTAACCCAAAAACCAAGTGGATTCCCGCAAAACCAATTTTCGGTGGATCTCTACTCCGTAAATTGAACATGCAAGCCAAATTTCAAGTCTAAATCTAACAGAAAAAAAGAAGTTTTACTATCAATATCCCCGTAATCCCGTTGAGAGCCGTTTTCCAAAATAACCGCTCTTAGAGGATTTCAATTCAACAAAAGAAAAATGCAAACCAAATTTCATTATTATAGTCCTTGTAGCTCGAAAAAAGTAATTTTTTTTTGTCAATATGTCCCAGTAACCCCCTGCACCCCCCCTAAGAACTTGATTTGCTTAAAATACATTCTTAGTGGATCTCTATTCAACAAAAGAAACATGCTTAACAAATTTCAAGTATATGGGTATAACAATTAAAAACATTAATTTTTTTCTGTAACTCCTCTTGACCCCTCGCAAACATCCTTAGGGGTCAATTTTCGTTTCACTCTTTGTTAGAGGAACTCTATTCCATGAAAGGAACATGCCTACCAATTTTCAAGCAGGATGATCAAATAGTTTAAAAATAGAAATATTTATCGATTACGCCTCTTAATCTCCCGAAATTAAACTTGGTAGTTGATATTCGCAAAACCCATTTTGCCACTTCTGCCATACGCCACTTCTGGGTCTGTTTTCACAAAACCCATTTTGTAGGGGAATTGCACACTATGAAAGGAATCTGCTTAGCAAAATTTGAAGACTTTGCGTCCAATTAATTAAAAATGCAAAAAAATTATCAATAACGCCACCTAGGGGTCGATTTTCACAAAACACATTTTGTAGTGTATTTCTATCCTATGAGAGGAATCTGCTTACCAAATTTCAAGACTGAGTCTAATGGTTTAAAAATAGAAATAATTATTTATATCTGCCCTTAACCCCCCTTGGGGGTCAATTTTCTCCAAACCCGTTTTGTAGCGGATATTTACTCCATGAAAGAAACATTTCTACCAATTTTCAAGCAGCTAGGTCAAGTAGTTTAAAAACGAAAATATTTATCTATTACGCCACTTATACCCCCGCAACGCCACTTAGAAGTCTGTTTTCACAAAACCTTCTTATAGCTGACTCTATTAAATAAATCTATTTATTAAATATAAAGACTGTGCGTCTAATAGTTTAAAAATGGAAATAATTATTTATAACGCCCCTTAAACCCCCACCCCCGCAACACCCCTTGGGGGTCAATTTCCCCCAAAGCTGTTTTGTAGCGGATATTTACTCCACGAAAGAAACATTCCTACCAATTTTCAAGCAGGTAGGTGAAGTAGTTTAAAAACGAAAATATTTATTTATTACGCCACTTAGAGGACTGTTTTCACAAAACTTTCTTATAGCTGATCTCTACTCTATGAAAGAAATCTATTTATCAAATTTAAAGACAGTGCGTCAAATAGTTTAAAAATGGAAATAATTATCTATAACGCCCCCTAAGCCCCTGCAACGCCACTTGGGGGTCGATTTTCACCAAACTCATTTTGTAGCGGATCTCTACTCTCTGAAAGGAATCTGCTTACCCAATTTCAAGATTGTACATCAAGTAGTTTAAACATGGAAGCAATTATTTATAACCCCCTTGCGTTTCGAATTTCGGAAAATCCTTTCTTAGCTGACGTCTACTCTATGAAAGGAACATGTCTACCAAATTTCATATGGTTGAATAGTTCCGGAGATATCGTGATTAGTCAGTCAGTGAGTGAGTGGCTTTTCTCCTTTATATATATAGATTAGTTTTTCAAATGTTACTTATGTCCATTCAAATCAGACATCAAATTTAAGTTTTAAATTCACTAGAGACATTTTCTTCGTGTATTTTTATAACAATAAAAATTTGTGTTAGGAATTCTGTAATGATGATGTTCTAAATGAAGTAAAAATACTAAAGCTTATAGATATAAAATTTCGGTATTTTAAATGGAAGGAGGTGTGAATCTGCAATAACACGTGTTGATGAAGTAGGGAAAGAGTAATTAAAAAAAGACTTCTAAACATAATCTAGAACTTCAAACTTACAAGTTAAAAACTGAGAAATGATGCAAAATAATACAATTATGGTATGGCTTTATGTTGTATTAAAAAAATATTATTTTACAAATCATAGATGAAAACATTCATTTGCAATTTTCTCAAAATGCATTTTTTGGTGATTCCGGTACACTTTTCTAAAAAAAATTTAATTTACCTATTGTGCTGATATTTTGCATATTATAAGATCCACAAATTTTCAAATTTTTTTAAAATTATTTTTTACAATTTCATTTGATACATTTTCAGGATTATGTTATGTTTGCAAAAACTCTATAAAATTTGATAGCTATATATGCGGTGGATTTTATGCAAAGTGAACCTAAATGTGTAAGAATATGCCATGGAAATAAAAAATGCTCACGCAGACTTATTTGTAATTTAAATTGGAATTTCTTTCACGTTACCAGGTACATAAATATACATTTTAGTCAAAGAGAAAATTTTACTCCTGTTGATTTTAAATTAAGTAAGTGAAAACCATTTTAATTTAGTATTAAAAAAGTTCATTTTTCCTTGTCGCAGACGTCCCAGTTACCTTAAAACGTAGGATTAATATTCATTACTAATTTTACATCAGAATATGTTCTTTCTAATGCATAATAGGATTAATTAAAACTTTCATCTTTTTTCATATAGAACATGCTTCGTTTGCAGTCGATCATTTGGGACCTCTTTTCATAAGGTTATCACAAAATCAGGCATTGACAATTTGTATGGGTGTACATCTGTTGTAGTTAGTGAACTAACTACTCTATATAAAAGAGTTTATGATAAAATGCATGAAAAAAGGTCATTTTTCAGCATATGATGACAGAATAGTGATACAAACCACAAATATCTCATTGTGGTCATTTACTTTGACCCTGCAAAATGCCATTCAAAATGGTCTCTTTGGAATTACAAGTTTAACAGTTGACCCCATTGGATGAATTTTAAGAAAACATGACACTTTTTGAATATTTAGTTTTATTTATGGCAGATAATTTTGCTGTAATGCTAGGAAAACAATGGAATTATTACCTTCTTATAAAAAAAAATAAGGAATTAATAAAAGTATGGATCTTGTGTCATTTAATACATTTGGGATTAAAAAAAAGTTTTGACTTAAAAGTTTGATGAGATGCTTGTAGATGTATTCTACTGTCCCTAAAGATTTCAGTTTTCACAATAAAGATGTCTTCACGAAATGTTGAAGCACTCCTTTCAAACTTCATGCACTCGATGAGTATTAATTGGTCGCAGTCTTGAGATTATAAAAATATTTAAAAAAAGTTAGTCATAAAAATATTTTTTTAAAAAAGAAAATTATAAAAATATTTTAAAAATTGCTGCCTAACTCTAGAAAGTGTCCTGAACTTAGACACTTTTTAGGGTTAGGCAGTCCTTTTCCAATTTCAAAGAACGAAAGAATAGATCAAAGCGTTATTCTTTGAAAGTGGAAAAGGACACGAGAGCTTTCGCTCTCGTGCAATTTTTTATGGAGTAAGGGACACCCACAGGAACTATCCAGGTATCCCCCACCGTAAAGGTGAATTGGGTGTCCTGAATAGTTACTTGTAAGTGCCCCTTTACTACAACGAAATGTAGATTATAGATTGGAGAGTATTGACTCTCCTTTGTTGCAAATGGAGAAATATCAAGAAATCCAAACGAGTTGGACCTTGATGTGAAAGTTTTTGCAATATGATAAGTGTCCATTTGATTCTCTTCATTGGGCGGGACCACCCATTGAAGAGATTCAAATGGTTGGTGTACAAGTTTGTGTACAATTTCACCTTTTCGGGTGTCCATTATTGGTGTTTTTTTTACAGTTTTGACAGTTTTTTTTTGTGATTTTTTTTCCTGGCTTCTTTTTTTTTTAAAATTTGATTCCTCGGGGGCTGAAGAAGGTTTTCCACGTTTTAACTGGAATCTGGCACTCCTGACGGGTGTCAGCTCAGGCTTTGGTGGGGACTCTTCTTGTCCGGAAGCTTCTTTGGACATAGTTGAGCTTCCACTATTACAACGCGTCCTTTCAAACCTACAAAGACCTAGTCTAATTGGGTGGATTCTCCTTGTAGGTTTTGTTTCAGGCTTTGGTTGTGACTCTTCTTCCACAATTTCCGAAAACAAGTTTGCAATATAGTCAAAAGCCGATTCGTGAAAGCGTGATTCGGAAGAAGAGTCACTGTGATGTGAATTGGAATCAGCTATGTGATCATTAAACACATGAGTTTCGTCTTCTTGGGTTCTTAGTTTTTTTCTCAGGCCACTTTGACGAACAATGTTCGAGGCCATACATTTTCTCTTTCTTCCTTTCATAATGACACTCCTTTCAACCTGAAAGAAACATTAACAATTGTTATTCATTTCCCAGGAACCTATAAACTGACGACAGATTTCCCATTGTTATTACAGTGAAATAAGACCCATTACCCAACTCTTCGGCTTAATGGTCATTCAGCGATCATTTTTTTAAAGAAAAAAATTCACAGATTGCCATAAAATATAGTAAAATTATTATTGGGAGCTTTTTCACATAAAAAAAACCTTAACTTCAGATGAATATCTAAATGAGTGTTTAATGAACGCTGAAATTTGAAATTCTTTTTCAAACATAAACCCATTCAAATTTGTGAAGCAGCAACACAAACATTGGTTTATAATACAGCCTTTTTAAAAATCCAAGAGGTCTCAAAACCGGCATTTTGAACTTGGATATGCAAAGAATGAAATTTAATTAGCATTACAGCATAGGAAATTAAACACGAAGCACAATTTTTACTAAAATAAAAATTGGAGTGGAATGAAAAATACGCAAACGAATATTAAAAAAATGCTTTCTGAAAAATTGGTAAGTCAGAATAAAATATTTATTCCAAATGGTTTTTTACTGTAGAAAATATTGTGATTCTTTAACACTAAATTAATATTAAAATATTAAATAATGTGTGCAAAAAAGGTGAAGCCACTATTTATAATTGAAAAAAATAATAATCGATACACAAAAACAAAAATAAATTTCTATAACTAGATTAAATGAACAAAACTAGCACATGGTGGTTGCAGAGTTCCAACTAAACCTGGAAATTTTATATTAAAATTGCCAAAACTGAATATCAAAGAGTCATCTAGCCTAATATCTTTTTCAATGAAGCACAATTTAATTCAATTTTAAAATGAAAAATATCACTTATACACTGTATTGTTTATTATAGAATGTCATAACACAAAATATAGAAAAGTTTTCAGATATGCCATGAGATTCCTAATAAGCACAACTAAAATAAAAATTCTTTTCCAAATTATCCTAAAAATTTCATAAATTAAAACTCAAAACCATGGCGAAACAACTACTGTGTGTGTTAACAAGAACTCTACTAAAAAAATCTTATTCCTAAACACTCTCCAACTGTTGCGAAAATTCATCACATAACAATGGATCAAAGCGTCCATTGCAATGTGCCCTGGTATTTATTTGTGCCTTGAAGTATAGCATGAACTCCCTATCCCGATTAAAAGAAAAGTTTCAAAACTTTACTTTGTTAAATAAAATACTATTCTTTACCCAATCTTTATCTTTAAAGGAGATATTATATATTTATTATTCAAGGCAGTAATTTCAAACACCCAAGGATGGAACCAAACTGTCAACTACATGACTAAGTTTCTTAACTGAATAAGTCCTAGAAACGTCTCTTTCACGAACACATACAGCAGCTTGTGTTCTCAAGAAGAAAAAAAGAAAAATTAAACTAGTGAAAGCATCGTAGATAATATTGTAAATTTATTATACTTCATATATGCTAACGGACAACAAAATACAATGTATTCACACATACAAGATACACAAAAAATGTATCAGACCTAAAACTTTCATTTGCTCAGTAGCTTAAAATAGCGTAATGCGCCTGCTTGAATTTTTCCTCCCTATTCGAGCACGCCATCACCATCGATGGTCGTCGAATGATGTGACACTATAAGTGTTCATCGGTTTTTTATTTCTCTTGGGATAACTGATGAATTCAAGCAAAATTACTGTATCGATTTTTTTCAAAAGCCTGGTGTATCTTCAAGTAAAACCATTTGCAAGATTTAGAAGATATTTGTGGAGACTGTCCATAGAGGCAAAACGTATGAAAGAGGGATTTGATTCAAAAATGGCCGCACATCAATGCAGAGGGCATTACTCTTGGTGGTAGGGACGTCTTAAGGCATGGGCCAACAGGGCCTCGGACGTAATGGGGGGGGGGGGCTCATCTCGTTCTAGACTTAGGCTTAATAAAATCATGATTCGAATAATTTTAACAGTTAAATGTTATTTCCTGTTGTACTCACCAAAAATAGGAATTTCGGACGATATGTCAACTGTCTACATGTGAAGACCGTTGTCCATGTACAGGCCTAGGGCCCTACCACCATACATCATTGTTCATTCAGTTAAAAGGCGGTAGTCGGTCGAGGTTGGCGGTATCCGGTTTTAAGTCATGCACATTTGTTTGTTTTGGGTTATTGTTCGAACAAGCATTTTACAACATATGCTACCTAATGTCTACTTTTGAGGGGCATAGGTGGGGCCTACATTTGTGTTGGGGCCCAGAGCCTCAAGAAGTCTTAAGACGTCCCTGCTTGGTGGCCACAAACTGCTCGGGATTGCTAAGAAAATGAAAAGTATATGGTAAAGGGAGACCATACGAAATTGTCAAAGAATTTGAAATCAGTGCCAACGTCTGCTTTCGGCAAAACAGAAAATTCTCCATTTAGAAGTTGCATAGGACCTACTAGACACGGATCTTGAGTTTCTCTGTGCCATAACATGAGTTGTCATGGATGTACGGGTACAACACAGAAACAAAAACACAGGCTTAGCAATGAAAGCATCTCCAGTCCCCAAGAACGGAGGGACAAAAAAGCAAAAAAAATAGCGCTCTACGGGTCCCTTAGTATCCCTAAAATTGTGCTTCACCAATTCACATGAGATGGACAAGCAAAGACAAAAGATTTAGTTCTCTGCCGACTCTGATACATTTCAAATGCAAAAGAGGAAAACTGGCAGCAGCATTACAACGTTCCGCCTCATTCGCCTGATCTAGACTTTCTAAGCGAAACATAATAAAACCAGCCCCCCCCCCAATTTCCTCAGTCTCCAGACCCTTTTTGCACAACTTTTGAACGTTACTGAAATAAAGACACCATATTGAAAAGATCTGGTTTTGAGGGTACAGAAGGGATAATGCAAAAAGGAATGGTGGAGACGATCATCATTCCAAATATATTCCCAGAAGTGTTTTCACTCATTGAAGGATGACTGGTGGACATAAGGTCCAATTTTTTTTAAAGGATTATGATCCTAATCCTGTCACACACGCAATACAGTCGACTCGCACTAATTCAAACCTTCGATAATACGAACCTCTCGCTTATTCTATGAATATGCTCAGCCTCTTGATATTTCGAACTAAACAGTACGTTTTGGTACACTCGATATTTCGAAGTAAAATCTGTGGCTGCCCAGACTATAACTCGTGACAATTTGAAGTTATAAAACTCTCGACAATTCGAACTCTTGCAGACAGGTTAGAGCTTACATGTGTGTGTTTTGTGTTGTATTGTCTCTGCATGTCTCCCCTGTAACGTAGTCACTTTGATGATCATCAGTCTGCTAACCCTTCTGTGTGTTTCCTGGTTCCTCTGGCGAAGATTGTGTTTTTTTGCGTCGGACCGACATAACGATTTACGGCTCATCTGTGAGACTTATAGAATGAGAAACCCAATAGGGCATGGACCGGACTGGACCCTGCCTTGAAGAACCAATAGTGTTGGGGACAGTGTCTGAGGGAACGGGGCGCGAAACGATTTTATTTCCAGTGAGGAATGGAAGAGATTTGGCAGGGAGTGGGAGTCCTGTTCCAGAATTACTACATAAATATATTCTTTTAACACAATTTCATACAGAAATTAGTAGAATGAATACGAATAAGGATAAAAATGCATGAAATGCTTTTCTCAAATTATAGAAGTCTTAAATATCGTAATTTTCTTTGACTCTCCCTCTCCCCCCCCTTTTTTGGGAATTTTGAGTGAACTTTTAGTAAAAAATTGCAGTTGCGGTAAGGCTTGTATCGAAAATTCTAATTAATGTATTCGAAAAATACATATACAGTACACAAATAACGTCATTACCTGTGCTTAGAGCTGTAAGATTTGTAATACTTTTGTAAGTTTTTAAATTCTGTCAATTTTTAGGCAAGAACTCAAATTTTTGCAAACAACTAATGTTATTTTCTCACAAAAAGTGCAATAAAATACGCATATTTATACACAAAGATTAAATTTTAGCTTATAATGCAGATAAAACTAAATAAAACATTTTCGAAAAACTTGGATTCAATATCTGAAAAAGAAATTCTGTAGTGAACTTAACTGTGAAGCAAACAAATGAAAAATATGGTTTCTCAGAAAATGGCATTTAAAGATTTTAATTCAATATGAAAAATTTTCTACTAATTGTACAATTTTTAAATTCACAGTATTTATAGCTCAAGCTCTCTTTAGCTTCATTTTTATCTAATTCGAACTTTTTTTTATCCTTTTTCTTTTTTCTGGAGAGTTTTATAGACAATTTAATAACAATTGTCGTTTTTAGTGAAATTTTGATGAAAAACTACAGTTACGATATTTTACACAAAATTCTAATAAATGTATTCCAATAATACAGACATAAATAACATCCTTACATGTATTAGGAATTAAAAGATTTGTAATACTTTTGAAAGTTTTATAAATATGCCAAATTTTATGCAAACTCTATTTCTTAAGAAATTAATGATTTTTTTTTCATATAAAAGCAATGAAGTACATAAATATATACACAGAGATTATATTTGGATTCCTAACACAGATATAAATTTTGATTTATAACATAGATATAACTAAATAAAATATGTTCTGAAAATTTTAATTCAATGTCTAAAAAATATTCTGTGTAGAGAACTAATTCCGGTTTTGTAAACTCCATTTCCGGTTTTCTAATTATGCTATAACTTTGCTTCTAAACATAAAAAATACAGTGTTTCTGAAATCTTAAATGTATCAGCTACATAATAAAAATATTAAAGAAATTTAGAAAATTTTCACCCAAACAGCAAATTTTGGGTAGTCACATACCTTAAGAACACTGATTTAGGACTGCTATTTTCAATCAAATTTCACTTATTCATCACTAATCCATTATAAATTTAATCCATCAGCAACAATAATTAAAATTTCCCCTTTAAAACACATCCTTACAAAACAATAAACAACAATAAAAAAAATTGGCAGTTATAGAGACTGCCGATAGAAGTGAAAACTTAGAACTTCTAGTATTAAAATTTGAAATTTCTCATACTGTTTGAATTAAAATTATCAACATCAATCTGGTTTTCCCATCTATTGACACTCCGAGCAACAACTAAATGCATGTTTATATGTTTTTTTATTATTCAAATATATTATGGGCTATACAAGATCATGACAAAATATAAATACAGTTAAATTGAAATAAGAATTAATATACAATCATATTATCTATGGATAGTATTTAATTAAATTTTAATATACTTAATTTTTAACGTTATTCTAATTGTTTGCATCATTGTCATAATTAATTTCAACAATACTTAGACTTTTTGTACTTTCAATTATTTCATTCTGTCCTAAAAAAGATACAATAGGCTTATGGTAACTAAAGTAAGAAAGGAAAATGTTTGATTCAAATTTATCTAAGTATCGCGCGTGTGTGTGTTAAACCAGCATCGATCGTCGTTTTATATTTTGTAGTACTGAATTTTCGATCATTGGACATATTTAAATTAAGTGTTTCATTTAGAAAATCAATTAGTGGTAGATTTTTATCATCTGCAAAGTTAATATTGAAGTATCCACTTAAAATCATCGGTACATTATTATATTTTCCGCCAAATCTTTTTTCGAGTTTTTCAGAACCTTCTTTTGTATAAATCATCAAATTTTCGAATAAAAATTGTATCTGTCTCATAGATTTTCCAGGCGAAATATAAACGTCAACCATTAATATGCATTGCCCATTCTCGGAATCGCAACGAGCAATGCACAGTATATACACATTGAACTTTTCACTAAATCCATTGAATTTCACTTATAAGATATACACAGCACTATACGTCAGTTGTATAGCTACTGATATACTGCTGTAAGCATGTCGGTAACGCGAAAGCACGAGATTTCACCCATCCAAAAAGTGTCTAACCGAACATGCTCTGACAGTGCATGAGCCAGTCAGAGCATGTCGGTGACGCGAACCCATAAGATTTTCCCCTACCAAAAAGTGCCCAACGCCGCTAAAGAAGTTTTCACTTCAAAAACCTTTCATGTATTCTTAATATAATGAAAATATACACGGAAAAGACAAGGATAGACTCCTAGTACTGTTATTACTTTTAACTACATTTGTTGCCACAATTCTCAACAACGTAATACCTACAAAAACATCTATACCTAACTTCGAGGTCTTTTAGAAAATACTAATCATCTAAATCAGGGGTGGCCAACCCGCGTGTTGAAAAATTAGAAAAATGTTATGAAAATCTTTTCTGAATGAATTTAATTACAATAGAAAATTACCTTAAACAGAATGTGCAAAAAACTGAAATTTTCAGAGTGAGATTTTAAAGGTGCTAAACAAGATTTTTTTTTTCAGTATAGTGCAAAAAATGAGATCATGCTCCAAAACTTACAATTCCACAGCATTGTAACGAACGTTACGAGAAAAATTTTGAGTAACGCGAGACTAAAAGCAAATAAATTATCTCTCTCGTAGGGTCGAATCTGCCCAAAAAGTCACCCTCTCTCGGGTGAGGTTAATTTTTAACAACTCTGATTTCCACTCGAATTTCAGCTTCCCCTTGCAGTGCTGTTTAATGTTTATAGCTATTGGCTCACAGTGTGATGTCAGATAAACAGGTTTTTCTGAAGGTGTTGGCTATTTACGATTTCTGTAATGTAAAGAAGAAACCATAATAGCCTTCCTCTCAATTTTGTTAGCATCTTCAATAACTAATCCAAATATAGATGATTTAGTTAAAAAAAAAACTACAAATTCAAAAGCCACATTAAGAAAGTATGGATTTCTTAATAATCATACAAAATTAAATGCTTCAAGTTACTTATTTTTATTTTGTACCTAAGCTAACTGATTGATCCTGTTATAATGTACCAACAATAAAGCAAAAGTTTCTACTTTTATTTGTTATACCATTTTTTTCCCTACATTTTCACTACATAGAATTTGCATTAAAAAAATTTTTTGGTGTAAATAACCCATAATAAGCCTATAAGTAACATTTTATCACTTTTGTATATTTTTTAGTTTGGTGGAAAAGTTGGAAGAGTGGCACGCGTAAATTTTTTTTATTCGGATTGTGGCACGCTTCCCAAAAAGGTTGGCCACCCCTGATCTAAATCATAGATTCTCAACGTGGGCGATAACGCACCCTTGTGGGCGTTTCAGGCTTTTAGGGGGGACAGTCAAAGGCCCAGAGAAAATTAGGGGGCGTTGAGATGGCACGGAGTCACATATTTCGGGAAGTGGATGAAAAAATTACAAAATTACGTTACATTCAGACCTACATAAAATTGCATGATATAGCGCATTTTAATTTTTGTACGGCACGAGTTGTCATTGTCTGTGAGCAGTAGGAAAAATGTTTCGTCTTCTGGATTCATTACATATATTATCCAAGAATATGTTAACCAGGAATTAACATGTGATTCTTTCAAGGCTGAAACTGTCAATTTATATTTATTTTGAAAGCAATAGTTTATTATGAATTACTTCGTATTTTCAAAACTTCTGTCTGTCTTTATAACCGATAAGCTAAAATTTTATTCCACTTTTTAAAATGAAGAAATTCAGTAGCGCTTCAATTCCAGCATTATCCTATCTCTGACTAAAATATGTAATATTACACATTTAAATATATTTGTGGTAATGACTATTTTAGATTCGCAAGTAAAAGAATTGGGGCTTTAGAAAAATTAATTCAAAAAATATATTTTCTATTAGTAATAAGATATTTTTTAAAACTTAATTCTTGTTTTCACCATGTATTATGAACACACTTATTTCTCTAGAGTGGGAGGGGGCGGTATCGAAACATTCACTAGAAAATGGGGCGGTATCGAAACATTTACTAGAAAGTCAGTTCAAAAAAGGTTGGGAACCTATGATCTAAATCATTAAACATATTATAAAAAAAACATCCAGAGAAGTTTCAAAACTTGTTATAATATTAACACATGAAAAATACCATAGTGTTTCAAACGTATAACATCACGAAAAATTGAACTAAGTTAAACATTGTAACTATCATGGCTAAAAATATATATATATAGCAGTAAATAATTCAAAAGAAGACTAATAAATCCCAAGCATCCTAAGATCAGACCGGAAGAACCAAGAACATGGAACCATGACAAACCAAAAAGAAATGTATCTAGAGGGGAAAACTATTATGATTTCTGGAGCTGTCACTGGTTTAGGACAGTGAAACAGGATTAAACATTGTTTTGTGAGATCTCAACCTTCTCCTGCAGCAGAAATTGTTTCTACATAATAGCTTCCAGTATAAACTAAGGCAAAAGCCTAAAACCCACGTGGGTGAATATAACAGCAATAGAATGGGGGAAATTCACGACTGACTGGCACCAAGCGAGTAATCACGTGACAAATTGGGCAACAATTGCACGTGCTTTTCAATACTGTGGTAGAATCCAATATGCAAGTTGTTGACATTCTTTAGCTTTAATTTATCTAATTAAAATATATGATATCATTGTATTTTATTCATTATTCTAGTGTATATATTTGTTAGGAAAAACTCTCAACAACTCTTTGATATAATTTTTACTTTATTCTGATTTATTTATCTAATTAGGTATTCGTCTGCTTTAAATAGTGTTAGCTGGTATATTTATTTAGGTTGGGATCCTAGCACTTGGTACACAGCTAATAGATATTTTAATTCTTAATTAATTTAGTAGTTATTAATTATATATTTTTGCGCAAGAATGGCTTACAGTATATAGGATCAATACAACTTCTTTTAAAAAACTTGAAACTGTTTGACTATCGAATAACAATTGTATCGTTTCATTAAAAAGAACTCACTATTATTATCAAATTGAGTCAGTTAAGTGTATATAATATAAAAAAATGTCTGTTTATAATTTTAATTCATAATTCAAAGTCAAGAGAAAATATTTATTCTGAAGAAAAACAATTTGATGATAATTTGTGAAAGGAATGTTTACAAAAATTAAATAAATTTTTCTTTAATTTTTACATTTTACAAATTATTGATTTCTAAATTATTAATAATTATTATTTACTGTTAAAAGTTGATGTCATTTCTTTCTTTAAATTAAAATAAAATATTCTTAAGGGGAATGATACCATCGCAAAAGGCAACAATTTTTAGAAATGATCAAATTTAATTTGATGATTTGTTGTTATCTTATCTTATTTTTTTTTTTGAAGTACATTTTAAACTTGCAAAAACGTTTGTTTCTTGAAGCCTGTGTATATAGATTATTAGGTAAAGTTTTAGATAAATGTAGATAATTATTCTTTGGTGAAAGTGTATTTTTTTCCATCGCCTCCCCCCCCTTTTTTTTGTACATAAAATATTAGAGTTGATATGGTATTTATCCTGTCATGAAAATGAATTTTTTTAACACTATATTTACATCAAGTTTGCCTACTTACACTTAAAATTCGAATGAATATTTTATTTTACTGTGGAACAATTACTGAATGAAAATGAATTTTATTTTTACAATGTATTGCATATAAATACTTTATATATATGTATGTGTTTTACAATATTATGGAGCATTTAAAGATATTTGAAATGTTTCTAATAAAATAACATTCTCCATCTTTGACTGTCTGATTTACTTAGTAATTTTTCTTTAAAAATGTTTGAAATTTTTTTTACAAATGATTGTCTAAAGTAATAAAAGAAAATACTATTTCATTTTTTAGTTAAAGCAATGATTCATATTAACATATAATTTTCAGGATATATTCATTGTAATGTGATTATCCATTATTATGAGTTATTTAACTACATATAAAGTACATAATCAGGGCTAATAATTAACTAAATGATTATAATGAGTTATTTCTACATGTATTAACTGTTTTAATACTTTTCTCTAAGTTGCAGTCACTGTAGCAAGTGCTCTTTAAGCACATTAAAATTAATAAAGAGTTACCTTCAGTCATGCATGTGTACAGAATGCTTAAAAACCTTGTTATATTAAGTATCGAGAAAAAAAATTGCAAAAAATTGTAACTTTCCTGGAAAAAAAAACATGCATTAAATAAACATGTGTTTGTAATTTTACTTGTTAGTACAATGCTTTGCATAACTGAATAGTTTTCTATTGGAAATTGCACTTTTATATCTGGGATACTAAATATAATGCATGGGTATGCGACACTTGGATCACAAATTAATGTTATTAATGCTAGTATGAACTATATTAAAAGTTTGCATTACAATTTTTTATGACAAATTGAATACTTTTTTTTAATTGTCTTTGTATAAAGTGCCTTTAATATATACGTTGATCTACTTTTTAAAAATTATTATACAATATTAAGGGAATGTTTCATCAGAAAAGGTGCAATAATTATCAGAAATTTAATTATCTTTAGTCTTAAATATATTTTTCTTCTTATTGAATTACATATAGTTTATAAAAAATAGTATAATTTATCTATAAACAGATTCTTGTGTTCGAATCTTAGATAATTAAATACTTAAGTATCTCTGTTACTATTCTGAAGATGCGTAAAATAAGTAAAACTTGAGTTAATTAAACATTATATGTTCTCAATATAACTTCATTTAAAATAAACAAAAATTTGCTTAAGTTAACTAACATATTTTACTTTCTTATGTATGATCTAAATATAATTTTATTTAAAATAAAAAATTTGCTTTGAAGTATTTACATGTTTGTGAAAGTCTACACCTCTCCAAAATCCTTTTAGAACAGGTTTCTTTTGTGAAGACAACAATAGTGAGAATAAAGCTTGGTTTAAGCTGGCGTCGGTATTGAAAATATTCTTCAAAGTAATTGCATACATAATAAATAGGGAGGAGATGGTTTATAATCCTCACGTTTCAACATGCTTTCAAAACACTCATATTTTGCCCTGGTATATGAAAAAAAGTGACTTTTTTCGTCAATCATATTTTCATTTATTGATTGAACAACCATTTTAGCAAAATGAGACATTTTTAAAAGTACAATGTGAAACTGCGATAACAAAATAGTCCTAGCGATGGTAGTAAACAAACGGCAGCGTAATCACGTGACACAGTTTTCACGTGATCGTGACGTCACATGAATTTAGTCCATAGAGTGAGTGAGTATTAACGTCGCACTGATTAGCAACACGAGGGCTTTTGGCGACGCAATAGAATAGAAATTGCAATATTAAATTACCATAGGAATCCGGAAGAAATAGACAAATATAAATATGTATAAACAAAAATATTTGCAAGAGAGGTTAATAATGAATATAACCATAATTAACAATAATGTAAATGAGCAAAGAAACTCTAATCTTACCGGATGTATACAGATTCCACAAATGTACTGACTCACTGCATCAAAAACACTAAAGCCAATAGCGACAGGAAAAATCCTAATGTTAAAGTAACTGAAATCACCAGGGGACGCTGACATCGTGAGGGACAGGGAAAATTACCCTCAGTTGAAAAAGGGAAAAATTTTGAATATTGTTTTTCACATGTTAGTAGTGAGTGTGACCGTGTTTGAGAAAAGCAAATTTTCTTTGGCTGGCGGTATGTATTTTCCCCCTCATTATTTAACGATTATTATTGAACATCAACATTGTTTTAAAAACTAATTCCGTATTGTTTTTTACTAAAGAATAATGAATCACTTTTTAAAAATAAAAACCGCGTGTTTTCTTTGAGGCTATGGATGAATTCAGATCGATTTCTCTTTTGCTTATCGAAAATGCAATTTAAAATATATTTTGATTAAATAGGAACTGATTTTAGTGTCAAACATACAGTAATCTAAAATCAATGCAATTTAAAATATATTTTACTCAATAAATAACTAATTGATTTTAGTGTCAAACATGCAGTAATCTATTATTAAGAAAATTTAATCCATAAAAATAATAATTTTGTTTAATCTTTTTTCAGCAATAAAGGATAGTTGGCGGAATTTTTTGTGGGTATCGAAAATAAACACTTTTTTGCATAAATTTGTGTGCATTATCATTATCAGTTTTTCTTTTTAGTCTATATTCCTTGAAAATTTTAACTATGGGTAGTTTTAGGTGTGTTGAATGTGATAAGACCTTTTCTACAGTTTCAAACTTATACCGACATGCAAAATTGATTCATAAGGTAAGTATAAATAAACAGGTAAGATGTAATATTTGTAGTGTAGAACTAATTTCTAAAAAAGCATTGGAGGATCATGTTGATTTAGCGCATAATATCACAAAAGAAAAGGATATGCATAATTTTAACACTTAAGAAGATTTCAAGTTATGCAAAGAAACAATTGAAAAACAAACTACTTCGTTGTATGTTAAGAATACTGGAAGTAAATCTGATGAAACAGGTGGAACAATAGCCTACTTTTACTGTCATCGCAATGGTTACTATAATACTGCGGGTGATAAGAAGAGAAATATGAAAATGGCGGGTAGCAATAAGATTAATGGAAATTGCCCTTCAAAGATGAAAGTGTATAAAGACATTGAAAGTAAAGTGACTGTGGAGTTCACAAAAACCCATGTAGGACATGGGATAAATTTGGGGCGGATGAAAATAACAAGAGAAGAAAAAGAAGATATAGCGAGAAAACTTGAAAATAAAATCCCAATCGAAGCTATCTTGGATGATATTAGAAATTCGGTGAATGAGAAACTGGAAAGAATTCATTTGATAACACGGCAAGATATAAAAAATATAAAAGTAGAATACAACGTAAGCTCTGATGGTATTTTGGATACAAATGATGTAGTGAGCGTAACCAAGTGGGTTGAAGGCCTGAGAAACAGAGAAGATTCTCCTGTAGTTCTCTTCAAGGACCAGAACATTTTCGATGAGGATTTATACCCTGGTATGAAAGCAGAAGATTTTCTGCTTGTAATTATGAATGCTTCGCAGAAAGATATGTTAAAATTTTATGGAAATGATACCATATGCTTGGACTTCACACACGGAATGAATGCATATGGGTTTGATTTAGCCACATTGTTAATTTTGGATGATAAGAGAGGGATTTCCAGCAGCATTCATTTTAAGCAATCGACAAGATTCTACAGCATTAAAACTGGCATTTGCGGCTATTAAGGAACATACATGTATTGCTCCAAAAGTTTTGATGACGGACGATACGGAATCTTTTTTTTAATGCCTGGAAGACTGTATTTGGTATTCCTGAGAAAAGACTATTGTGTACATGGCATGTGGATAGAAGTTGGAGACGTAGTATTTCCAGATTAATAACGAAGAAGGAAATTCAAGTTGAAGCTTACAAGATTGTTCAAAGTCTTTTAGTAGAAACAGATGAAGCCGTATTTGATATCATGTTAAAAGAAGCACTGAAGATGTTTGATGAAAAGGAAGATATGAAAGAATTTAAAATATATTTTGAACAAACATATAGCAAGCAAAGTGAAGTATGGGCCTATTGCCACAGGATGTGGTATGGAATAAATACCAATATGCATATTGAAAGTATGCATAGGACGATTAAGTATGTGTACCTCCAAGGGAAAAAAGTGAAGCGACTCGATAAAGCATTATTTAGTCTAATGAAATTTGTAAGAGATCGAGTATTTGATCGACTTATTTCTTTGGAGAAAGGTAAGGTATCGTCAAAAATAGCTCAGCTGAGGAAAAGGCATAAAGTTGACCAAAGTTTAACCAGCTTATGCATTCAAAACAATGAAGAAGAATGGTCAGTTTGCTCTACAAAAGGTAAGGACATATATATTATTAAAAAAAATGTTACATGCTCTAAAGAATGCATTTTGATGTGTAGGGAATGCAACCACTGTTTGCATAATTTTACATGTACTTGCATTGATAATGCAGTTCAGTGGAATATGTGCAAACATATCCATTTTATTTGCAGCAAAAATTTAAACGAAGAAGGACTTTCCAGACATTTACATTTAACAGATGAAGAGATGATTACTTGCGAAGATCGTAAAATTTTGGAAAAAGAAGCGCATGTGGATAATTTGAAGGCCACATCTACAAGGAAGAATTTAAGAAAGAATGCATGCAACTAGTAGATAAAGCATCCCCAGAACATTATGGTAGTATTTTAAGTTTTCTAAGAAATGCTGTTGATTCATCACAGTTATTCCCTACACCAAATCAAGAAATTGCATCGAAAAACATGAATATGGAGCCACCAAATAAAAAGATAAAGACTCAGAGATATGTTTCAACAAAAAAGAAGACTTTTCGAAAAACCTCAACTACATTGAAAAAACCTACACATGAAGAATGTCAACAAGTCTGGTTTTGACAGCAAAATCAGTTTAAAATGTTAATTTTCGATTTTAACGTTATTTTTTTTTCAGATATGCATGTGCAATATTTGTATTTTTTTAGGTGTTTTTAGATCATAGTGCAATGCTGATTAACTAGGAGTTTAATAATTCCTAATGATTTATGTGTAAGTGCAATACATGCATGTTCCTTTTTATTATAGGCAGTTTTAGATATAGAGTTCCTGATTCACAAGTAGGCATTTAAAAAATTTTCTGGCAAATATGTAATGTGCAATATATATGTTCCTTTTTACTGTAGGTTTGCTGTATATAAAAACTCCAGGTTTACAATGTTTCTACTAGTTGATTTAAATAAAAAAAAAAAGGATACATTTGAACTTTTGCAAATGGATAACTGTATAAAAATGAGCTGGTTATATACATTAAATTTAAAGTCTCAATAGTAATGATATTGTAACAAATTAAAGATTTCTTAACTGAATAAAAACTCATATCTTATTTGAAATCACTTTCCCGTTCAATAACTGACATATTCGCATCACTACTGTGTTCTACGCGAGGATTCTTCCGGTCCGATTCAACGATCTAGGATTCTTCCTGTTCAAATCCCTTTTTCCCCTATCCAAAAATCCCTATCTTTTAGGATTTTTCCTGTCTCCAATGCTATGTCAAAAAAACACAGCAATACTAAGAATAAAGGCGCCATCTATGTATATTTAAAATAAATAGAAATGAATACTTAAAATAAAAATAATTAAATAGCTATAACTTTGATGACATATATTTATAAATAAAATTAGCTGGATAGTTATAGTCTAGGCAACTTTGAAAGAATTTTTTATAATTATTAATTCTCAATACTTCTTCAGATACTAAATCATTATTTCTTTTTATATAGTTTAGAATGATATTTCTAATAATTGAAATGTGAAGGGTACTATTCCAATATGGCATTTTTATAACATTAATATCAAAAGAGTCTCTTTTATCAAAAATATTACTTTTTAGCATATTATTTTCAACTTTTAATTCTAGATCAAGGAAATTTGCTGACTCTATATTGCAATTGGTTTTTAATAGTTTCAGGTAGGTTGGATAATAATCAAATATAGGAGTAAAGTCAACTTTATTACTGAAAATAATTAGATCATCGATGTATCTAAAAAAGTAACAAGAGTCTGTATCAATTTTTTCATTCTCGTAATAGTGTAAATAGATATTAGCCAGACTATTACTAGCTGGGCCACCCTGTGGCAGACCTTTAATTTGTTGATAATATGAGTCATTATGAAATATGTAATTTTCTTTCAAAACAAATTGTATAATAATATTATATTTATCATAGTTTATCAATTTATTTAATGAATATTTAATATAAACATTTCTAAGTACTTTAATCATATCCTCTATATTAATAGAGTTGAATAAGTCTTCAAAATTAAAGCTATGCAAATGTTTAACACTCTTACCTTGCATATTCTCAACAATATCTTTACTATTCTTTACAATAATGGAGTTTGAGATATTGTCTAGAGTGTGTTGTATAACTTTTTGCAACACCTTGCCTGGTTGTGTAATATAGGTATTAAAACCATTAGTAATAGTTCTGAATTTAATTGGACACTTATGAAATTTTGGTGTTAGAAAAATATAAGGAAATTTGATATTCTTTGTATATAAATCTAGTTTTTTATAAAAAGCTGAAATACGGTTACTGATTTCTCTATTGCTGCTATTAGATTTAATAAACGCATTATTGTTTTGAAACTGTTTGTTAAGTATAAAGTTATAAAACCATTTGCAAATGATTGCATAGTTGCCCTGAACTTTATCTACATATACAATAATGAAATCTTTTTGAAGATTTGAAATTTGTTGTTTTATATCTTTATAAGAAATATTTTTATCAGTTTTATAGTTAAGATTAAGTAACTCACTCAAAACTTTGCATTTAAACTCATTGAATGCTTCGAAAGGAAAGTCGTATTTAATTGCTATTTTTGTAATGAAGTTATTAATATCTTTAGAAATTTGTGCTTTAATAGCTTTATTATTATTAGAACGCATAATTCTAAAGCCAGTACCCTTAATTCTCTGAGAGTTTTATCTTTAATAATATTTAAATTACCAGATATGACATGTTTATGATATTCATCAATGAAATCTACATAATTATGACAATTACATACAATATTATTATGTTGCAAATTAATAGAATTGTAGTTAAAGATGGATCTACCAATTTTCTTATTATATTTAAATGCCTTTTTAATGTTAATGTTTTTTACTGGGAAAAATTGAATATACTTCTCAAACACTTTAGTAAAGTTTACATGATTATAGGATTTATTCATGAAAAGGATGTTACAGTATTCAGTTGTAGAATTTAAAACATTATCATGTATTGATATATTAAACTTACTGATTAAGAAATTACAAAAATCTTTCATAACATGTAAGTCTTGACATTCTATAAAGTTATCGTAACTAAGTATATAATTAAAAAGTTTGATTTCTTTTTTATTCAAACCAAAAGCATGAAATTTTTTATTTGATTAATGTTATAAACAGTTTCAAAATCACTACAGAATTCATTAATTTTAGCCAGGGCCGATCCTAGGGTGTCGGCCGCCCTCGTGCGAAGCCCTAATATGCCGCCCCTCTAGAGAATTTTTTTTATTTTGAATAATACTTATATATTTAATTATTTATTGTATTACTTGCATATTTTTACTAACTTATTATTATACTTATATATTTAATAACTTATTGCAATACTTATATATTTAATTATTTATTACAATACTTGTATATTTAATTGCTTGTATACTTACGCTTTAAATGACTTATTTAATACTCATTTTTTGAGGTTATAAACTCATTTACTTGTATAAGAGTAAAAAGTAAGACATCAGTAAAAATGCAAATAAAATTTGAAGTGTTAAACTTTATTTTTTATTACTTTTATTTTCCTGGTCAGCTAATAGGATATGATAGCGACAAAATCTTAATCATTATGCGCCTTTTTTCCCCCTGTTAGGTGAAGATGATTGTTTACTTATTTCTAGGACATTGCACAATTGTGCGAACATTGTTTCCATCATCTTTTGCATTGAATTCATTATGGTTGCAGCTTGTTTTTCTAATGCTATTTGAAAATTGGTTACCATGTTTTCTAATTTTTTTTCAAATTCTTGCATGTTGGGTCCTGGGGATGTTGTCTTTAATACTGTAGAATAATTTTCCGAATAAGTTTCCTTAAATTTTCGTCTTGCTTCTCCCAGAGTTAAATGGTTATTGCATTTGAATTCAAGTACTTTTTTTTCTTTAATAAAAGTAGGACAGTTGGAGGAATTAGCCGGGTGATCTCCTTTACAATTTGTACATTTTGTAGTATTCATACATTGACCGGTGTGAGACTCTCCACAGTTTATGCATTTTGTAGGGTTTGAACAGAATCGAGATAAATGAGTGAAGCTGAAACATTTATTACATTGCCTCGGTTTGTCTATAAATAGCTGTACTCGATGATTAAAATACCAGATTTTTACACATTCTGGTATATTTGTACCTAGAATGGTAACTAAAACAGGAGAAACTTCTTGGTGGCTGTTAGGTTTTATAAAGCGTCTCATTTAAACTAATTCTAGATTATTTGCATTTTTTTAGCTTGGTTGCCACGTCTATCAGATGTACAGTAGTTGGGATATCAAATAGCAAAAATCGAGAGGTGAAACCTTCCCATTTAATATTAGCTTTTACTGGCATGTTTAATAATTGATTAATAGCTAATATCTGAGTAGCACATACAGAGTCCGAGGTATTAATTCTTATCTTACTGCTTCGAGTAAAGAACATGTTCGTTATACTCACATGTTTGGGTATTCTGCTTTTTATTTCTGCATGTAGAAGATGGGAATTCAATTTAGGGATGCAAGCTGATTTTTCTGAATGTTCAAGTAAAATTGAGAATTCCTTAATATTTTTATTGCCTTTTCGTAAAATTAGTTCCTGGTCAGTATTAGAGCTCCTAAAGTACCTAAAATCTGCGGCTTCTGCCATTTTTTCTGGCATTATAATGATTGATCTTCAATGTCCGTTATCCGGAACAAGGATTGACTCAGCTTGAGTCTTCGTCTAAGTCCAGCAGTATTCAAATCCTCACTGTATAAAAATCCTCCTCCTTATATCAAAACAAATTTTCTTTTTTTTTTCAATGTCCACCGCTTCTTCAAAATCACCAAAAAAAAAAAAAAAAGAATCACAAGAAAACAAAATACAGTCCGCTTGTTTTCAAAATCCTATCTCACCTCTTTCGGCGAAATTTTCTGAGTCAAAAAACCTATTTTAATTTTATTTTATAGTAACTACACCCAAATGTAAACAAAACCTGTGTGGCTCTTCACCAAAAATTTACTACTCTTGTCCCCTTTTGGATAGCAGACACAAAACATCGTATGGGTAAAAGGAATGTCCATTGTGACCCCACTCTAGGATGCGGAGATAGATACTAGGGAAAGATGTGAAAAAATAAAGCAAATTTCATTTTTTTAAGATACATTCCTGCCTCTAACCCTTCAAGTTTTAACATAAGAGAAAACTGACAGTAAACATACAGGGTACAAAATACGGAAATAAAATACATTAAATAAAAACCAAATTCACATCCAATAATATTTCAGAAAATATATCAAATTTTCTGTCGAATTTTGGATCGAATTTGTAATATATATATATTACAAATTCGATCCAAATGCCACCCATAAGATTTACCTCCCCGGGCAAGGGTCCGTTTTATTCGGCCCTATTTTTCTTTACGCATCCACCTAGTCCCACTATATTCACTTGCCACCAATGTCGGTTTCGCTTGGTACCATCTCGTTCATGCTTGGCGCTATTTTCGGTTTGTCGCCAAGGGTGTGGGCTCTCCTAGGATATTACCAAAAATTGATATTGTTATTGTTATTGAAAACCAAATTAATATTAAAAATCATGAAGTTATTCAAATTTTCTAAGCAAATTTTATCTTTTACACTATATAACTCATCTGTAATAACATTTTTATGATTTTCATTTATAAATTCAGAATTATTATGACAGTTACAAATGTTATTATTTTGTAAGTAATTAATATTGTTGTAATTAAAAATAGAGCTGTGTCTATTTTTTATTGTATTTAAATTCTTTTTTAACAATAATATTGCTAATTAGGATTTGTTGAATATATTCTTTTAAATATTTTAGAGCAATTAAATGAAAGATTTATTCATGAAAAGTGTTCTGTAGAATAAATAATATTTTTATTGTCTTTGAATAAAGAATATCTTTAGTAAACTTTATATCTTTTTTGTTCATGCTGAACGCAAAATATTTGATTTGCTTAAGAATAAATGTCTATTGAAAGTTTCAACAAAATTCTGTTAGTTTAGAAGCTATATAATTGAGCAATATATACACGAGGTGAGTACAAACCCGGATCCGGTTGTAAGAAATCATATTTTGGAAACTACTGTACGTATTACAATAAGTGATGCATGAATGTTAAGAGAAATATACCAAGTTTTGTTTCACCAGTGATCAATTGCACATTCAAATTCAATGTGGTTGAAAACCAAACATGACGGACATTTGAGGACTCATAGGCCGTAGGAAAAAACGCCATCAATTACAATGGTGAGGTCTCGGCTGTCTGCGAAGCTACAACGCAATTAGTCTTGCCGCTGGCTTACCTCCTGCAAAAGTTGTCTTCTTCATCGACTCTCAAGCTGCAAGTTTAGCTTTAAGCAGATATACACCAACTGACAATCTTAAGACAATTCAGTGCCGAACTAAAATTGCGGAACTAATCTCATATAGCTGGGCTGTGGCTTTACAGTGGATCCCAAGTCAAGTTGGGATCCTCGGCAGTGAGAGAGCCGACCAAAAAGCCAAGTAGGGAGCCGAGTCGTCTCAACTGGAAGTCCTCTTGACCCTCAGAAGAGCAAAGAACATTATTTTCACATACATTGACAAATATACTGCCGTGACCCGAAAAACTAAGGACATTGAAAAGCAATGAGAAAACCTGGCCACTGTGGGTCCTATCCCGAGGCACCTGGAAAGAGCCGAGGCTGTTGCCCGCTTTCGCCTAATCACCAGACATGACTTTTTGGAAGTATACCTCTACTGGCTTGGCCTGTCTGCTCACAAAGCCTGTCCGCTGCTTCGCCATGCCAGAATGGAGAGCAACCACATGCTACAATTCACTGGACTTGATGAATACCCGACTGACGACGACGGCGGTTGGTACTGGCACTCTCGGCGTCAAATGGCCAAGAAGCCAAGCATGGGCATTGGATAATAAGAACATTCTGAGATGGTATCATCAATTTAAGAAAATAGGTTGCTTGTGTAAAAAAAGTAGGTATTGGCCAAACGTCACGAAAAATCAATGGAGAAAGTGAGGCAGGGTTTTATTCGAAGTCCACGGAATTCTACAAGAGTTGCTGCCTGTAAATTTGGAATGCCACAGAAAACAGTATGGAAAATTTTACGAAAAAAAATTTATTTTTCACGCAGTAGCATTCACAATTGACACAACAAAAAACAGATGACGAACAAATAATCATTACGAACCATTGGTAGAGTGATACTACAAAATATATGGAATGAACTGAATTACAGATTAGAAGTATGTCGTGTAACAAGAGTTTCATACATCGTATATCTGTAACAGAAAAAAAAAACTTGGCATATGTCTTTTTACATTCATGTATCACTTATTGTAATATCTGCAGCAGTTCCGATAATATGATTTTTTAAATAGGGTCCATCATTTGTACTCACCCTACAGGGCCGCCACGTGGTATTCGGCGCCCTTGTTCAAGTTGAAATTCGGCGCCCCTTTATGAGGTTCTGTTTCACTCTTATTAAGTGCTACAAAAAAAATAAGAACTACCCATTTATATAGTATTCGAAATTTGACTTTCGAACTGAAAAGCTTTAAAATTATAATATTAGAACACGTTTGACTTATTGTTTTTTTTTTTATTATTATTTAATAAATTTTAAAAGCAAAAATGATATAAAATTTTTTAAGTAAAATACAAAAATTAGAAAATATATTCAATAATTGATTTTCCTAGCTTCCTCCAATTGCTCGTATCAATTCCTTTATATTTAATTTATCCAAAATTTCGCTCTCTATAGATATAATTGAAAAGTCCGATAATCTTTCCTGTGCCATAGTAGATCGCGTGTAGTTTTTCATAATTTTAAGTTTTTAAAAATTTTGTTCTCCAGTAGCAACCAAAACTGGCAGGGTTAAAGAAATCCGTAAAGATAGTACAATATTTGGAAATGTATCGATAAGATTGTTTGCTTAAATATAATTTCTAACATCAGTAGGTGACATATCCTCTTTGGTAAAACATCGGAAATATTTTATTTCTTCAAACATATTTAATCCATCTATGTCCTTTTCATTAACATTTTAGTATCCGTTAATTTTCGTTCTAATTCTTCACAATGTTTTAAAATTTCATTGTCACTCCAGTTTTTAAAATTAGGTATATAGTACCTTGAAGTAATTGTAATGTTCTTTTAATTGACTGAAACTTTCTGAAATTGAAGAAATAGCAGTGTCTAATATTATATTGTAAAATTCAACCTTAAACTTTTGTCTTGGATTGTTGATTAGTTCGTTGGTTTGTTCATCTTGAAACAATTTCTTTTTAAACCTGTTTCGACTTCGTGGAAAATCAGTATCTACCCCCAAATCATCAGAAACGATACTTTCATTGGCAATTGCATGTTCATACGATTTATTTGATCTACGATTATCTGAAGTAAATTTCAAATGCTTTACGATATGAGTAGGGCATTCCAGAGTAATATACACTCTTGTCCAAAAGTTAAGCATAAATCGTAAAATGCGAAAAACATGGAGTAAATATTCGTAAAATTATTCCAAATTTCCTGCGGATAGTAATTGGGTGAAGAGAAACATTGGGTTTATGCAAAACTTTTCAGTCGACTACGTCCTGCGCGAAACACTGGCGCATGCCGGAACGCGGAGAAACCGATTCACGCAGCATAGGCAGTTCAGACAACTTTCGTGCAACTACTGTGCGAAGGAACGTTGTTAACCATCAAACAAGGTGGATGATGGAACAAAGACGCCAATTGGGCATGTTTACGAAAGGAAGAATCGTTGGAATGCTGGAATCCTCACGATCACAAACCGAAGTGTCTCGAATTCTGAATCTGGACCAGTCTGTGATCTCAAGACTGTGGCAGAGGTTTCAAAGAACGGGAGATGTTACGCGAACACCAGTATCAGGTCGATCAAGAGTCACAACCCCTCCCAAGACGATATCTGGTAATAACTGCGCGACTTCAGAGGGGCAGTACTGCCAGAGCACTGGGTTCGGCGCTCACAGTAGCCACAGGAATACGAATTTCGAGACAAACTGCTTACAGGAGACTCTATCATGCTGGCCTGTATGCCAGAAGACTAGCAGTTTGCATTCCCCTCACGTCTGCGCATAAACGCGCTCGTTTGAACTGGAGTTTGAAACATCAACATTGGAGTGTGGGAGAGTGGGCTAATGTGATGACAAGTGACGAGTCCCAGTTTAATCTGAGTAGTGATTCTCGGCGGGTAACGATATGGAGAGAACGTGGAACACGTTTTGAACCAAGAAACATAACGGAAAGACATCATTTCCCATCAAGGGGAGTAATGGTATGGGCAGGCATCATGATGGACGGCCACACAGACCACCATTTCTTTGACACGGGGTCTGTGACTGCTCAAAGATACAGAGACGAAGTGCTTGAGCCTTATGTTCGCTTGTTTCGAGGTGCTGTCGGTCCTGACTTCATATCTATGGATGATAATGAGCCATGTCACCAAGCGGTGCTGATTCATGACTTCCTTGAAGCGGAAAACGTCCAGCGCATGTCGTGGCCTGCGAACTCCCATGATTTAAATCCTATCGAGCATGTATGGGTTATGATCGGGAGACAAATTACAGCCCTTTCGCACCCACAAAGCTCCGTTACAGAACTGATGAGAGCTCTCCAAGAAGCTTGGAACCGTTTGAGCCCGCAACTCATTCATCATCTCATAGAAAGTATGGTAAATCGCTGGGCAGCATTCCTGGCTGTCAGAGGTGACCACACACCTTATTAAACTGCAGCATCAATATTTTATTTAATGGTTTCTTTCATTTTTTCTTTGCAATCTGAATCCCTGCTATGCTCAGTTTTCTTTCAAACTGCTACTTTGGATAATAAAATTAATTATTATCATTCTTTTGATTTGCTTCCTTATTTTATAACCATTTTACACTCGCATATCACGTTTCCCGCCATTCTGATTTACAGTTTCTTCTGTATTCACATAATTATCAATTATGCTTAACTTTTGGATACCAGTGTATTTCTGAAAAAGTAAGAATAATTTTAACACAAATGTGCGTATTTCAGTAACCAAATGTTCAGTGAATAATCTGTTACGATAAATTTGAATTTTTAAAACTTTGTATGATAAGACATAAACAATATTATATTCAGAATATGATGAATTGTGCAAATATAAATCACATCACAAATGTTGTACAAAAAGATAAATGAAATTTTCAACAAAGAATAATTATACAAAATTAAGGCAAAAAATTTCATATTAACCAGCCTTTCTATCATTTACACATGTTGTAAACATTAATTTACAATCAACTTTTTTTCCCTTGTTTATTATGAAAGCAAATCTTTCTGTTTCTGAAAGCTAGTTTTTGTGTGTAGTATCATTTGAATCAAGAGTATTTTACCGCATTTATTTTTATTACTTTTTTATAAAATAAAATTCAGAGAATTTATAAAGTAAAATGAATTCTAGACTGGGGATCGGTATACTTTCAAGAAAGAATCAGTTGTTAGTGAAACAAGATATCGAAAGTATCAGACACCTACTTGATAGGAACTTCCAGTAAAAAGGTCCCCCCATCCCAGCAACAATCGCGTTTTAATATTTTTTATATTATTTAAATCAAGTTTTACACACACAGACATTAATATTTTCCATTACTTCAAAAATGAAGAAATATTATAGATATTTTTTATTTATTTTTATTTCTATAGCTCAATGCAAGTGCGATCAGTGTCAAAATATCAATGCTAGGAATTAAACTTTGACGTGAAAAAAACTTCAATACCAGTACTACCTTAAGTACTACTATTTGGAATTTCATGTTTACACTAATAATTAAACTTTATAAAACTGTTCTTGCATAGAAAAGTGTGTTTTTTGTAAGATGTATTCAAGCAAAGAAAACAAATATTGATGCATATTAATCAACATAAAAGTACTATAAAAGTCCATTGAAATATATGTATAAATATAGACGAAAATCTTAAAATTAGCTATGTAACACGGACAATTTACAAAATAAAATAAAAAATTATTAGATTTCACTAAGCTGGACATTATTTTATTGTCTCCTTTGTAAAGGAAAGCAAATAATAAATATTTGAATAATATGATAAAAATGTTAATGATAAAATTATTATTTAATATGATAAAAATGTTTGTACATTTTTCTCAAGGGAAAATACAAAACAAATCAAAAGTAAATTCATAATTACCGTTTGCAGTTGTAAAGGAATGAAGTAAAATAGAAGAAATTCCTGATTTAAAATTGCGTCAACTCTCTCTCTTTGAAAAAAAAAAGGGATTTCCTGAAGGCAGTGGCGTAGGCCCTGGTCAAAAAAAAAAAAAAAAAAAAACGAGGCTCTATCTTGGTTGAATTCTCTCTAGTAAAAAAGTAAAAATATGGGAATATTTTAAATATACACAAAGCTACAATTTTTACTTACTGTCTTCTCTTTCTTGGTTTTGTTTGCGCTTAAACGCACTCCTTTTTTTTAATCTATAATTTTAGTTTATAATTTATCTAATACGATTTGCATGTGCTCGAGTATTTACTGACAGTAAAAGGAAGCAGAAACGAAATGCTACGCTATAGAACGGTTGGAGAATCCCTAGCTATTAATTTATTCGGGAGGATCGAACTCACATCCAACAGAGGGCTTAGAGCTACAAAATAGCCCACCGAAATAGACAGGAAATGATACAAAAAATATGCATGAACAAGAGAATTTAATATAATATTATTATAATTATTTAAAAGAAACATATCTGCAAAAGAGCAGAGAAGGGGGGGGGGACAAAATTACATCAGAAAAATTACGTCATGCGAGAAGATTGCGAAATATTGAAACAGGAAACTAGCTTATTATGAATCATAGTGTTATTAAGAATAGAATGTAACTAGGGAAGAATTGCTTCTTGTGTAGGTTTTTTAAGATGTAATAATATGTATGGTGAGAGTTTTCATGAACTCGAAGTTTATTTTCAAATAACAGTCTATAAAAAAAATGAAAATAACAAGAACTTTTCAAGAAATAAAGTTCGCAACACTGAACAAACAACGAAAAGAATTTAGTGAAATCCCTACAAATTCGAAATTACTTTCAACTGAATTGCGTCGATTACAGTTATGTTGCAACCTTTTTTATATTTATATCTTAAATTTGGAAGAAATCGCAAATGCGGCTGCCCTTCTGTATAGATATCCTGCTTAGAATCTAAAGGAATTCATGATGCCAAAATGAGTGTTGTAGATCGCAATAAAGCAGTGCTTCTAAAACTTTCAATATTTGCGACTAAATTTTCAGTCATAATTTTCATCGCGCCCCACTTCTTACAATAACAATGTACTGAAAGCAATTATAATGTACTTTGATGGTAAAACTACGATGCAATACGACTTTAATTTTAAACGCACTAATTAGATAAATATTAAGTTTTGTATATGACAAGCCCAAGAGAGTCACTAGTAATTACTGAACTTGTTTTTAATTGAATATTGATCAATTAATTATCAAATACTTTGTGCAGAACTGATACATTTATAAGTAGTGGGAATTTGTGTTTTATTTTTTATTATATAAGAATGTATTTTTTACTTTGTAATTATTTTAAATTGTAAATTATTTTAAATCTTTTGTTTTCGATTTTTCGCGGTAAGTTCGCGCCCCCAGTATCACGCCCTCCTGAAGGGCGTGTACCACAGTTTGAGAAACGCTGCGACAAAGATTTTATTTCGAGTTTTGAGAACAATTTTATAACAGTATACATGAAGCAAAATATGATTTGGAGAAGAAAAATCAAGCGATTACATAACTTAAAAAACAACGACGTTGAGCACAACATCTCCTCAGCATATAATGAATAAAAATTTATGCATACAAATCATTTCCAGTTCCTGTAGTTGCATGTTACAAATTCCTAGATTTTGAACACGTTCCGTATAATAGCGCGAACTCCACACACGTGTTTTTTTTTCGTATCGGAAATCAAATTTTGTTTTACACAAACGAAAACAAAAAATTATATTAAATTATATATAAAATTTAAAAAATCAAATCTATTTATTGTTAAGAAAATATAAAACATGCAAAATTGCAAGTTTTTATTAACAACTTTTAGTAAGTAACATTAAATTAAAAAAACTATAAGAACTATAAATTTTGGCGCCCCTACCCCAGGCGCCCTTGTGCGGTGAACAATTTGCCACCCCCACGCG